>JAEIIH010032289.1:0-18222 GCA_018904745.1 Drosophila orosa
TATCTTAATTGTAATTAATTCCTTACCAAACTACCTAAGATATTCAAGTTCTTACCTTACTAAAAATGTAAAGAATTTAAAGAGCATTTAAGCTTCGCCTTGGGTGTCATCCTTTATGCATTGTCTTTCCCCTTGTTGACAACCTGCGCTCGCTCTCTCTCTCTCTCTCTCTGTGCCAGTTTGGTTTGTGGCTGCTGGCGATAACAAACGATAACTGCATGTTAAATAGAAGCTAACGGTATACAAAGGGGTAATCGAGAGGAGTAGATCCAGGGGAATGGCCAAAAGACATCCCGGGGAGCAGGGACAGCCAGCACATGCAAGCTGGACGCTGGACGTGCAGCCATTTGGATGTGCAGGCATCTCTCTCTCTCTCTATCTGCGAACAAACCGGAAGTGGGGGTCCTGGCTGGAGTTGTGCTTTGGGAAATCACTCAGGTAGCAAATGCCACCATCATCATCGTCATTGTTGTTGCTCTTGTTGTTGTTGTTGGTAGTGGCCGAAGGGTTGCAAAAAAGCGGCGAGCATCTAGACAAAGGCAGAAGTAAAGGCAAGCTGCTGCTGCCGTCTGCTGGCGTCCTATGAGTACGTGTGCGTGTGGGGTAGCCGCAAGCCATGTGTGCCTGTGTGCGTTTGCAACAAATGTTGTGGGTGGCCTCGTCCTTGGGGGGCGCCAAGAGAGAGTTAGGGGGCTGGGATGCTCCCTTAACGAGCTTTTACTTGGTCGCTTGCAATGCGACAGCAGCAGGTGTGCCATACATGCACACAGCCACAGATACTCGTACTCACTCACCTCCTCCCCCCACGCACACAGACGGTGCGCACAGCTGAGTGACGATAATTGAAATTTCATCACAGTAGTTTGTGGTTTTGCAGCACACACACACACCAGGCACACCAGGCACAGCCCAGGACACACCCGCCGCTCGCACACTAATGCGCAATTCATGGCCTTCTTTCGGCGCTGCCAATCGAAATGTTATTTTCTAATTTTCTAAAATGGCAGAGGGACGAAGGAAAGGGAATATCCGAAGCCTTTGTTTTGGTTTAAAACACTTTATTTCTTGGGGTTTCCTTGCGGCCTGCAGCCTTGCTTTTTGTAGGTGTAACATTTACTTGGTATTTGTTTATGGTAAAAGTACATTAAGTTTTAGTTTAGGGAATACAATAAATACTAATCAATAAATTAAACTCAATCAATAAATTAGCCATAATCGTAATCATATCCATAGTAATAATATACTGTATTATTATTAATAAAATCTACTATGTTCAGTTTTTTGTTTTTGCTTGCTTTGGGTTGCTTACTTACACAACTTCACTGTTTACTGTTTACTGTTTTAATGTTTATGTTTATCAAATGTTGTGTTTAATTTTCATGATTTTACTTGCTTATGTAACCTTTAATAGTGTGCACATATTGTTAGTAATATTTTATTCTTTTTGTTTTGTGAAAGTGCTGACGTTAAAGTGAAATTTCCGTACATTAATTCAGTAAAGTCACGCGGCAAGGATTGAAGGATAAAAATCTCTGCGCTGCTGTAATACTTCTTCTCCTTCAAGCCCTTACTTAGTTGTGTTCTGCTTAAAACATTGAAATGTATAAATTCTAGTGAAAATGCACATCAATCTGAATCTGAATCTATTTATGCCTTTTTGGATGTCAAGCATCATCTAGTTTTTGTGTCTTTAAGTGACGATGCGGACAATATAGCCTTTCCTTCTTTACTTAACTTTCCTTTTTTTTTGGTTTTTGGATAACTCTATATTAGCTGCATAATTAAGTGTGTGTTTGTGTATACGGTTTCTTATCCGCCTGACCTTCCCTTCCTTTAATTTGACTAGCACAAGTACTTCTTCTTGGGTTTCATCATGCGAATGCGTCATTTGGAGCCCAACCCGTTGGCCACCAGAGCACCTGGAGTGGCAGCTGCCACGGCGGCAGCTGTCGAGGATCCTCCGCCATTCGTACCACCTCCTCCGCCACTGCTTACCCCTCCTCCGCCAGCCACACCTGGAACTGGACCTCCACCTGCCGCACCCGAGCCACTGACAGCGCTGACCGCTTCACGGGCACCTGCAGCCGCAGCTGCCGCAGCTGCTGCTGCCGCCGCCTGGAGATGAACGGCCGAGTTGGGAGTGGGTGGGGATCGGGTGGCCATGGCGCTGCGCAGGCTGCTGGCCGAGTGCAGGTGCTTGGCGCTCAGCTCAGTGGCCCGCGAATTGCCACACACCTGGAAGGAAAAAGAAAACAAAATGGGTTAGAGTTTAGTCTAAAGCTTGGTTTGGTGTATAAAATCTTCATAATTTTAGGCTGGATTAATAGATATTATTTATAAATAAGCTACCCACCTGGTGATGGCTATCCCAGTCCCTGTACTGACACGAGGCGCTGCAGTAGCGGGCCATGTTGCAGCCGGAGCAGGTTTCCGTGGCCTTGCGACCGCAGTTCCAGCACTGCTGCTGCAGATTGCTGCCCTGAAAAGGTTGAATAATTTATTAAAATGATTAAAAAAACTGAGTTTTCTATTTGTTTTAAGTAAACTTACATTCTGGGCACTGGACATTGACGGCGACTTGTTGTCCAGATCTCGTTCGCCGCTGGAATGACGACTCATCTCCATGAAGAACTTCTCCATGCGCAGGCGCTCCTGGGTCATGATTTCCGCGGCTCGCGTCTCGGCGGCCACCACGGCTCTTTGGATTTCAATGACAGCTTGCCGCTTGACCTGGAAGTTTAGATAAATGTTAAGTAATTAATAATTACTTGGTTTATAGTGAGCTTAACCCACCTGTGTTACGGCATCCTCGGCATTCCGCTTGAACTCGGCCACCTTCTCCTCTGTCTGTCGTCGCAGCTCGGCCATGGCCGCTGGTGTCACCTCCTGGCCGCTGTTCGGATGCTGTGGCTCGATACCCCGCTGCTGCAGGATTGTGATGGCCCGCTTTGTCTTGTCCACCATGGCCGAGATGCAGTTGAGCATGGTGTGTATGTTTTTCCACTCCTCCTCGCCACCAGCTCCCGCTCCGGGTGCAGCTGCATTGGGATTGGGGTTTGGATTCGGATTGGGATTGGGATTTCCCGCACGCTGTGGTGGAGCCGGATGCCTGGCCTGCGCCTCACTCATCCGCAGATCTCGCTCGTCCCGCTGCAGGAAGGCGGCCGCCGAGGGAAGACCCTCGGCAGAGACTCCGTAGTCCCCATAGACAACCGAGTGGGCAGGATGCAGGGTCAGCCGCTTGCTAGGAGGCGGTGGATAGCCCGCTCCACCACTGGCCATGTAGTCGCTCCACTCCTGCAAACCATTGTGGCCGCCGTGTTCCATCATGGAGTCCGAGGAGCGACGCTTAAAGACGCCACTGCCGCCGTTGGATGTGGGGGCCTCCAGCTGGATGAATATGTCTCCGAACTCTGCACTGGGCACTCCATGAGGAGTAAACTCCATCACCGCCTGCTCGTTGTTGGTAACATACTGCAAGGCGGACTGGTTGGTGGCCCGGGCCATGGCCAGAATCTCGCGCTGCACCAGCGCAATGCTGTTCTTGAGCAGCGGCACCACATAGGGTCGCAGTGGCAGGTTGATGGCCTCCTGCAGGGCCAGCCGGAACTCCTCGACGGAAATGCTGCCGCAGCAGAGCGATAGCACCAGGGCTCGCACCCGCTCACTCACTTCCGGCTGTCCGAGTTCCTGTGAGAACTGCACCAAGGCGCCCAGGAATTTCCGCATCTTGGAAACCAGACGCGCTTGCTCCACGTGGGCAGCTGCTGCGGCTGCGGCGGCGGCTGCCAGGGAAGCGGCATGCTGACCGCCTGGTGTGGGCGTCGGAGAGGTGCCCGAGGAGCCAACGCCGCCACCATTTACCACCGGGGAGACGCTGGAGTTGCGCTGCGGTCGCTGGTGGAGCTGCAAGGGCGAGTGGGGCGAGCGGGGAGCCAGGCTGCGAGAACTGTCCGGCGGCGAGTCCGGTGGAGTTCGGCAAAGACGATCCCGTTCCCTCTCCCTCTCCCGCTCCCGCTCCCGTTCCCGCTCGCTCCGGCTGGAGGATGTGTGGCTGCTGTCCTTGCTGCTGCTGGACGAGGAGGAGCTCTTGTCCCCACCGCTGCTGCTGCTGCCGCTGCTGTTGGCTAAGAGAGAGAGATGGAGGAGAGAGCAGAGTCAGGTTGTTAGTTGCATGTCGAGTGCGAACAAGGGAAACAAGTGCAAGTCCAAGTTCGAGACCGAGGACAGGATGTGCAGCCCGGGCGCATTACAAATGCATTAGCAGAAAGCAGCTCGGGGAGGAGCGGAAATATATATATGTGTGCCACCGACCACAACAAGCTACAGCACTTGTCCCACAGAACTGGCCCGGCCGGAGTGGCAAGTACACAGATCCAGCCAGTCAGCCAGCCAGCCAGTTGCCCAACCAACCAACTGCCGGCATTAACAAATTTGTTTGAACATGGGAAATAAATTAGCAAACATTTTTGGCCCTGTGCTGCTCTGTGCTGTGGTTTCGGCCCAGTCAGGCAAGCAAATCAAGCACCACATAACGCACTAATTGCAGGGCCAGCGAGGAGGAGCGGCCTCGGATGAGGATGAGAATGAGGATGTTGATGGTTCGAGGAGCAGTGGGCACAACACATTGCGGTACGTGCTGTCCTATCGCATCCATGATCCTGCCAGAGCGATGGTGTAGCTCAAAAATGAAAAGCTTAACGCAAATCCGCAGTGCGCATCTGGACGGAGAAGCGGCTGCTGGGAAAGCCACTAACCAGGCGACAAATGAGTCAGAGAGGGGATTGGTAGTAGCTATAAGGATATTTTAAAGGGTATTTAAAATTAACAGAATACCTAACCAATTAGATGGCTTTTAGTTGGTTTTTTTAAAGCCAGAAGATTTTACTTTAATTCTAATTTAAAGTAGGAATAACATGTTTATTAAAATAAATGGTTGAATAAAGTTATTGCAATTAAGGGTAACTGATAAATAAATCCTTATGATATCCCTCTTATAGAAAAAGTAATTTTACTTAAATAGGTTTAGAAAATTGTTAAGTAATCCTTTAAGGTGTCTCGAAGCCAACACTATTTTAATAACATTTTATTTAATGAGTATTTTTAGTTAGGAATCAATTAATTTATCATACTCTATTTTCTTTAGCTCTCACAAAGGCATCTCCCTCAAAAGGTATTTTAATTACCATTATTTTTCTATTCCTTTTAAAATAAAACCAAAAATGCTAAGGAAACACTTGTCGCCTGCGATGGCCAAACACACACAAACTTTGTTTGCACAAGCTAATGGAAATTGTTTATGGGTGTGGGTTGCCGGGTTGCCGGGTTGCCGGGCTGATGGCTATTGGGTGCTGGGTGGATGTGCGGATGGGTGGCTGACAGACACTGTGGGTGGCGAATGCTGCTGATGACCATGATGATGAGAACGATGATGACGACAACAACGACGACGACGACGATGGGAATGGCAGTCAGTTGATGTTGCCGCCGCTGCTGCTGCTGCTGTTGCTGCTACTGTTGCTGCTACTGCTGCTGCTGCTGCTGTGCGGCTGCTGCACGGTTTGCTTTTGTGATAATGATTGTGGATACAGCTGCAACTGGCTGTGTTTTCACAGCCATTCAGGCACGCCACCGCCATGCCAATCGAAGGGACATACACACAGACACTGGCGCACTGGATACCCACCACTCCGTGGGCCGGGAGCAGGCACATGGATGGCCGGGGACATCAGTCAACCGAGTCGTCGGCGGCTCTTATCAAACGCCAAACATAGACAATGATGGATCACATGGTCCCCGTCCCCATGCCCATCCTGATCCCATTCCCAGTTGCTGCCACCACTTGAAACCCCTTTTTCCTGGCTTAATTGGCTGGCATTGCCACATTCCCGCATCCCTTTTGCCTGCTTTTCCCCATCTTGCCTGGTTGGTTGCCTGGGCTGGTGTACAATTGTAAAATATTGCACTTGACCGGGCTTAAAAGTTTCGGTTTGTTTTGGTTTCGTCCTGTTGTGGGAAAACCTCAACTGACCCAAAGTTGGTGCGCCCAGGGAGACCGACCGAACGACCGACCAAGCAGCAGCTGCTACCAAGAAAGCCCACGCAAAACCGAAAAACTATTTACGAAATTCTGTGTTGACAATTCACATATTTTCTAAAACATAATGTTGGCCACTTTTTGCGGTGGAGTGAGGGAGATGGCCTGGCAAAAGGCTAGAGAGTGCGAGGGTTCCAACTGCTGGGCCAACATTTGCCAGCATCATGAGCTCCCTCCAGCACTGGCATCGATTTAAGGTTACGTATACGCAGCGTGGTCCCAGTCTCGACCAGCCTGCATGCTGTACCGACAGCATGCAGGCAGAAAAAATATAGCAAATTTATTAAGAGTAATTAATTTTAAATTTATCTGA
Organism: Drosophila orosa; assembly: GCA_018904745.1. Lineage (NCBI taxonomy): Eukaryota > Metazoa > Arthropoda > Insecta > Diptera > Drosophilidae > Drosophila > Drosophila orosa. Next base: position 6,411 of record JAEIIH010032289.1, read on the forward strand.
AGTCTGGCTTAAATATACAGGCTTTAAATACTGAATAAAAATCGATTGAGACTGTCATAAAACTTCATGTTTTAAAAGGTTTCAGATCCTTGGAAACAAATGTATCTTAAAACTTGGTTTATTTAGATATAATTTTGCAAGTATTATAAGTTGTATAATAATTTTAAACTCTGATTGATTAATAATTAAAACTTTTGAAATATATTCTAAATACTATGTCTTGTCTTATATTTTCTCAGTTGATTTTACAAGTCACCTTATCAGTTTAAGAATGTTTCATTTGTTCTTCGCTTTCTAATCTCAACTAATCCAACTCCCTGAATTTTTCTCTGTGTATTTTCCTGCCTGTGTGTGTGAGTGTATGCCTACTCTGTGATTGTGTATATGTGGGCAACAGAATTTGCACAGCTGCGTCCCATAGATTGCAGTCGAGCGCACAAAACGAAACGTTGGCAAGTTTAGTTTGTTGTTGGTGCCTCTGCTTCTGCTGGTGGTGCTGCTGCTTCTGCTGCTGCTGCTGCTGTCATTGCTGTTGCTGGCATAGTCATTTGGGAAAACAATCATTTTGGCAAATATTCATCATGCACTGCTTCTGATTATCATCGGCAGCGGCAGGGGATGGAAGGGAAGGAAAGCTGTGGGCCGCCCCTCGGCTTGAATTGGGCAAATCGGCATACAATCAGCTCTCGCCCTTCCCCTTCACGCTCCGAAAATGCTAATTGCTGGCGAGAGAGGAAAGAAAATCGAGCGACTTAAATGCTGGGGCCACACATCATTTGCCTGGGAACCGTCACAGGTAGCGGCAATCAAAGCAACGACCGCCGCCTTTGGGGCCCCCAGAGGCAGGCAACAAAATGCTCGTCTGCGTGCGGGCTGCTGCTCCTGGGAACAATGCCAGCAGCGGTTTTCCCTCTTTCCCATTTTTTTTTTGTGTTTCTGGTATGCGGGGTAAAAACTAGCAAAATGCACTTGGCCTTTTCCATTCGCAAATTTGGGGAACTTTCTGGCTGTGGGCTGTGTGGTCTCTGCCCGGAAAACCATTTAAAAAGTAACGAATTTCCAATGCTCTGATGTGCAGTTTAAGTTGGAATGCGAAGGATACAGGCTCTCTGGCCAGATTCCTCTGTGATGTAATGGTTTAAAGTGGTTGTGGGGACACACTCACAGCTGTTGAGTTTCACACCAGTAAAAGTACAATGAAAAGATACAGGATTTTGCAGATAAAACAAAGTATTTTATCAGAGACTTTAAGGTAAGCGAGATAGAAATGTAAATAATAGATAAACAGGAGATTGATGAGGATACAAGAATTGGAGAAGGCTTTTATATCTTCAGAGTAAAGGATTAAGCAAAAAATAGAATTGGAAACATATCTCATATTATTATATTTTCACTCCCAATTTAAAGTAACATATCTGCCCTTCCTGATTTTTCTCTCTGTGCATGCGCCTTGATGTATGCTTCACTCACCTTTAAGCCTGCGACTAATTGCTGCCGCTGTGGCAGCTGCCGCTGCTGTGTTGTTGGAGGCCACCGCCGCCGCTGCCGCTGCTGCTGCTGCTGCCGCTGACGCTGATCCCGCCGATGACGAAGACGATGACGCGGGCGGCACTTGGACAGACTGGACAGCTGCGGTGGCCACTGCCAGAGCCGCACCTGCTGCCACTGCCGCCGCTGCTGCTGCCGCCGCGTCGTAGGCGTCCTTGTCGGTAATCTCCTCCTTAATTATCGCCTTGCCGTCGAGCGCCATCTGGAAGAGGTCGGAAAATAGTTAGTCAAGAAAATCGGTTAGAAACGGGGAAAGCCCACCCACGACCAACAAATATTCGCCCCCACGGGGCAGACTGCACTGGTTCCCAGAGCGGCGGGGCGATAGACAAAAACATCAAGTGACAAAGTTCTCACATTATGTTTTCAACTTATTTGATTTCAATTTGATTAAATGGTTGTCTGACATGCAAATTGGGCGCGCCAGCACACAAATATACACACTCGGCGGCGAAAGGAGACCTTGGGGTCGTTCTTTGTGCGAGTCGAGGAGAAGAATGAACAGCTGCCGCTTTAATTTGGCCAAATTGCTTTCGATTTTTAAGAGGTTTAAATGCAGAATATTCAGATATGCATAAATAACTAGACACTAGGCATTGGGCTTTATTAAGGTCTTTATTTAATGCTGTAAAACTAAAGGTTTTCTGTAGTTGAATAAGTTCACCATGGCTTTGTGGAATTTCAAAGATTTATTTGATATATGCTAGAAACTGTTTTGCTTTCAAAGCAGAAACTGTTATTATAATGTCTTAAAATATAAAGGTGCTGGCTTTTAAACGCCTTTTTTGTAATATTTTCCGTTTAATAAAAAAGATTTAGGAATTTAGAAGTTATAAAATGAGAAACACGAAACTTACTAAGCTTAGTTCAATGACAGTCGTAGAGATTTGCTTTCAGGAAACGATGTTGCCATAATAATTGTCACTTTCAACACCATTAAGATTTTAGGAATTAATTTTCAGTTTAATGAACCAGTTAGACTATTAAAATACATTTATTTACACAGAGAATTTAATATATATATCTTTAATGAATATATCTTGCTCAACCCAGAACACATCTAATTGCTCAAATCCCCTTTGTCTTTAGAGAATTAATTTGCCTTAGTGACATTTAATTTTCATTTATTTTTCAATTCTTAGAATTCCTACAAATTTCAATAAATACCTTAGATTTTTTGGTTGCCTACAAAAATAGGCAGAAAAAAATAAAACAATTTTCAGGCAAAGAGCACCGACAGCTGCCAACAGTCCACACGCCGTCGACACCTGTTCGGTAATTGAGTTGAAGAACTTTTTATTCGAGGCGCCCCAAACTAAATGAATTTTTCCCCATTGGGAAATCTTCACGCTTTTGTCGTGGGGAGTGGGGAGAAGGGGCAGCAGCCTTGCTAATTGACTCGCCAACTGCATTTCCTGTTTACCCCGCAATTCGAACGAGGAAGGGGAGTTCCGGTCACCCGGCACTCCGCACTCCGCACTCTTGGCTCAACCCCACCTGGACTTGCTCATGTCCAGCTCGCATGAGGGGAAGCATTTTTGTGTTGATTTTTATCACTAAAATATGTAAATACCTTTGCGGACTGTGGGAGTTTGTGCAGCTTGCCGTGCCTCTGCGTAAACAAGAGCTGGGGGGGGAGGAAAAACAACAAGAAAAACACGAAGGAAAAGCGAAAGGCAGGGGGCCACGGGCACAGGCACTGCCACTGTAAACCTGTTCGTTTTCATTCATGTTTTCGATCAATCTCTGCTGCTGTTTCGTGGAGGTGCAAGAAATGTTTAGAGCAATTGTTTAAAGTCAATCGTCGCGTTCGCCTAGCAATATTTACAATCGAGTGGGGGTCTCGGATCTCTGGTCTCGGGTCTGTGCCGCTCATCAGTTGCCGCAGCTGTTTGGCATCAGAGCGAAATTACACACAAATGCCGCAAATGAAATTCTATTAAAAACAAACACTTGACACGCCGCCAGCTGCCGACTAATGACGACCCAGGCCCCTTCGCTGGGTAAGTCCAGGCCCATATCTTAGGCTGAGCCCATCCCGGCCTGAGCACTTGACAACTGTTTTTGCGAGGTCTTTTCCAGAGCAGTTTGCAAAAAACCAAAAAAATACAAAAACATGCGTGAGGCAGAGGAAGAGGAGACTGGGAATGGGATGTTTTCAGGGGGGAGGCGTCGGGCAGCGAACAACAAGTGTTTGTGAAAGGCGGCAGGTGAGCGTAATTGTGAGCAGGGAAAGCAGGAGGAGCAGAGTGTGGAGGGTGTGGAGGTTGGCTGGGTCTCTGACTCACTTAATAGCCCCGAACCGAACCGAACCGAGGCGAACAGAGCCAGCAGCTGCCGCTTTTGGCCCTGGCTATGACGAATGAATCAAATGTCAGGAGCAGCCGTGTCGTTGTCGCTCAAGCAGCTGTCGCCTGTCGTCGCCAGAAGGCGCCCCCAGTGCCCTCGGCTGCCGCCTTCATTCTCCAAACACCCAGNCCCACCTTCCGGCACAAGCACTTCAAAGAGCTGGAAGAGCCTCGCAAGCTTCCATCGCAGCAAAATGGAAAATGTCGCCCGCAGAAGTTTTTCCCACAAAACTTGGGCCAGCTGAAGCTGAAGCCGAAGCAGGAGCCCGAGCAGCGCCAGAATCCGTGAATGTGGGAGGCGTAGAAGGAAGGAGGCTGGGGCCGAGGCTGCGACGGCTGCAGGCGAAATTGCCAAGAGGAAAAGTAATTATTTAAGCGAGAGCCCGCCACAGTGGGACGGGGACTGGGGGGAGAGCGGCCCAGCTGCTGATTTATAATAAGAGTCGAAACTAAAGGAAAATCATTTTGATTTGATTATTTTGATAGATTTGATGGATATTTTTACACAAATGGTTGATTGTCATGATCTTTAGGGGGCTTATAGTTAATAAAGTAACTACAATTGAGCAATAAAATGTTATTTTAAAAGCAAAGAATGTATTTCTTAGCTTAGTTTAAGGCTTGACTTGCTTTGTTCTTAAAGCTAGACATTCATTGAATATTCTCAGATTAAACAGCTAATTAAATCACAGTTTAAGACAGATTTAAGAGTCTCTCTGAGTATTCTCTGATAATATAGCTAATTAAATCACAGTTCTAGAATTCCCCAATTTCTATACATTTTCTCTTATCATATTTTTCCAAGTATCACCATAGCTCACCCCCTTTATTCAATTTTTCCACCCTCAAAGTCCCAGCAACTATTAACCAGCCTCTGTGCTCAGCGATTTGACAAATGAATGGCAATCGCAAAATACAATTTTCACTGCATAATTTTCAATTAGGCTGGCAGAGATCATAAAAAACTAAAGGACGAATTTTAAGCGACATTCATTTAATTCCCAGGCGCGCGGGGGAGTGCCAGTGCCAGTTGCGAGCCATGTGCTGGACACACAGCAAAGCATTTTATACTTTTATCCCTTTTGCTAACAAAAACACACTCCAACACATATAGAACAGCGGGTGGGAGGGAGATTGGGAGCCACAGGACTCGCAGGACGAAGGACGCAGAGTGGTTAGCGAAAAGGCGCGCCAACTGAAATAACAACAACAGAAGCGCCGTGGGAATGAGGGTTGAAGGCCAGCATCAGCAGCAGCAGCCGTGAATGGGAGATGTTGGAAAATCACAGCACAGCTGCATGTGCTTTCCCGGTAAGCTGCCCATTTTCCTGACCCCCCACCGCCCTCGTCTCTCGTCCCTGCCACATGTGTGTGTGTGTGTGTGTGTGTGCGAATGACAACCAACTGGACCTCGGACCTCGAACCATGGAACTCCAGGGCACTTTGTATTGCGGACTCCGCATTGTGCGTCATTATGCGCAAGTGGCGCCACAGCTCCTGCTCCTGCTTCCTGCTGCTGCTGCTGGGAGGGATTACTGGCGACGACACCTGTGCAGCGGCAACATCACAGCCCGAGACCGATTCCCTGCCGGAGCGCCAGTGTGTGAGTGTTTTACAGTTAAAACTTTTTTGCAACTTGCTGCGTCAGCTGCTTCATTACACATGGAGCTACAAATGTATGCTGGCGGAGGCGGCGGCGGCGAAAAAAAAAAGGAGCAGAGAATGGGTTGCGCGAAGAGTTTCACTGGCAACGGGGTTGGGTAATTAGCATTAACAGCTGTGGGTCGTCCGATAAGGGCGATGCCCGGGGGTGCTTAATTATACACTAAGCGCCGACAATTATAGCCATTCGAACATTATGGTTTCCTATATGTACTGTGAGAAATGTGCCAAAGCGTTTACTAAGCTTTAAGGCTCAAGAAATCGATGATGCGTGAGCCAAAAGTTCAAAGAAAGCTGTAATTTTAATTATTATTTGTTACCAGTAATTGGGGAATTCCATGGGGTTTCAGTAGGGTGTCTATGTTTTATTAAACAGAGATGGTCAAGGTTGTCTAGGGGGAGGTGATGGCTTAAAGTCATGTTTTTTGGGATTTAATTACTTCATAAACGTCTCTTTTAATTAAATTTACTTTAAAAATGCTATTTAATTCATAGTAAGATCAATTTACCATCGAAATCCCTCGCTCAACCACATCTAATTCAATAAAAGGCTGCAAACCCTTTAATTTACCATCATTAGCCTGCAATAAAATTACGTAATTGGCCGACTCGCTGAGGAAACTTCAGCGGCAACCCTCGTCAACTATTTGCTAAGCGCCTCTCCGTCTGCCAGAGTGTCGTCTCTGTGTGTGTCTGTTGGCAACGTGCCGCAGCATTGGCGTCATTTTAAATTACACCTCTCACACATACACACACAGTCGCTTTGCCAGTCAGCAACAGGAGGCGGGGGGAAGGGTGGCAGGGTTGTGACACCAACATTTTTGCACTACTCGCCGCACGTGCCACACCCCCCTGGCCCCGCCCCTTGATTCACCCTTCATTTGCAGCGAGCAGTGTGTGTGAGGCATAATAAGATAATGGCTTGTCACAGGACAGCAACAACATCAGCAGCAACAGCAACAGCAGCAGCAACAGCAACATCAACAGCAGCAGCAACTACAGGGGAAAAACAGTTGAACGAGTGTCGCGCTTAATCGGCTTCATGGTCTGTTTTATTTCCAATACGAACTGCTTTACGTTGAGAGTGCCACAGCACAGCCACGAGGAGGGAATGCATGAATACTGGAGAACATTTGGCTGCCACATGTTGCCCGCAAAACGTATTTAGGCATCCCAATTATGCCACAGCCAGCAGCTGATGGCCGCCAGCTGCCCATGTTGCTGCTGCTGCCACTGCTGCTGCTGCTGCTGCTTCTCTTCTTGCGGCGCGCTTGCTGAATGCAATTTCCCAACGTGCTCGGCAATTGAAGATTTTCCAGCTGCCACGGCTGCCGGCGCTTGTTCTCGTCTGATTGGAAAATCATTCTGCCAGCCTTGCAGCACGTGACGCTATTCAAGTTTTTCAGCCAACTTGTCTGCCAGTGGCAGCAGCAGCAGCAACAACAGCCAAGAAATTGCACTCAGGGAAATAAGGGTTAGATGTGGCAGGTAAATTATGCAAGAAATACTTTCAGAATTTGTATCTTTAAATGCTTAATTATTTTTAAATATTTATATTACAAACTAAACCAAAACAGGTAACTTTTTGCCAACTAAATACTTTGAAGGCTTAATAATTACTCTTTCTTTATGCATTTTAAAACTTCCTTTCTTGTTTTTGTTTCAAGTGAGGCAACATATGTTGGCACGTGCTGTCGTTGATGTCTTTTGGCCAAGTCTGCACTAGACAGCGGCCACAGCAGCAACCGCTGCCGTTTTCAATTAAAAATTGCGAATGACAGCAGGTGCTTTTGATGGCCCCGACTGCTGCACCTGTGTGTACGGCTGTGGCACGTCTAATAAGAGAGGCTCACCTTCTCCACGAGCCTGGGCCATTAGCAGGTGCAGGCAACGGCACACTGGCACTGGCACTGGCACTGGCTCTGGCTGAGGCCTGGTTATGTCAGGGATGAGATAATCATCCCCTAGACTTCGATCCAAATGCACAAATCGATGGATATACGAGCAACACTGGCCCCAGTCCTGTTGAGTTTTTCCACTCTTTCTTTTTTTTTTTTGGCACAAATCTGTTGCAGACACTTGAGGCAGCAGCTCAAACAACTGTGTCCTGACAAGTTACAAGGAGGGAGAGTGTGACTGGTGAGAAGCAGCAGAGGGCATCGGGGGAATGGGGCAGCTGCTGCCACTTGGTCGCCGCCGGCATCATCTGTGTTTCATCTGGCGCAAGAAATATTGCGGCAGCTGTGCCAGCTGCTCGGCTGTCGTTCTCTACCCAACGCCCCCCTTTTGCTAGAGAGACTGAAACGGCATTCTTGGGAGACTGTGAATGTGTATGAGACAAGGTCAGTCCCACTCCCCCCATCTGCGGCTGGAGATTTAGGGCTGAGCCATGTCGCACCGCCTGGCGAAATTCAATTCAAATACGCGCACGAGAGCTGAAGCGCATTTTGGTAGCTTGCCAGCGAACATCGTCGTCTGCGTTTCTGGGATTCTGCGATTGTACTGGACACGCGGTCCTCGGTGGACACGAGTGTTTTTTGTCCCAGCTAAATGTTTAAAACATAAGCGAGCAACGGGCTAAGGATTGCAGCTGGCACTAAGTCTGGGTGCTGCTTTTTTGTTCTCCTTTCACAAGGGGGAGGTGGACTAAGGTCACTGGTTAAGACGTTGAAATGGATGGCGATGCGAAAAGTGTTTTCCATTTGGTTAAAGTTCTCTGGGGCCAGATTTCTTAGCCATTAGTTAGTAGCAAAAATGTATAGGACTGTATTATATTTTATTTTATTTTAATGTAATTTTATTTATTTATTTATTTATTCTCTCAGCGCAGCAAGTTTACACTTATAATTGAAGCACTAGTCACATAGTTTACTTTAAATACCAGAAATCGAATAAGATTGCTGCAGAATACTTTTAATCTTACAGAAAAATGTTTAAATTAGTGGCTTTACTCTTGGAAATATTTTAAAAATGTGAAATATATTAGCAAAGCTCTAAATTATGCTTAAATATTATTGATTTGCCATTTTCCTAAGTGTTTCTATTTCTGTTATAATATTTAATATAACAAGAAAGGAAGGTAGTTCGGGAAGCCGAAGTTGGTAGACAAATTTAATCAAAACTAATCCAAAAATTCATTATTTTTAAAACGGAAAGCTTTTCTGTGCTAGTTTTTATATGGGTTATAAATCTACATACTGAATTTGATATTTAAAAAAATTAAAAATTTTATGAATTTTTGCGAATTTTGATGATGTAACCCCTTATCAAATTTTGAAAAATTTGAAAAATATTTTTTTTTCAGCTGCCATGCCAGATCGACTCGCCTGTTGATGCTGATCAAGAATATATATGCTTTATAGGGTCGGAAATGACTCCTTCACTAAGTTTCCATCTTCTGACTGAAATTATAAAACCCTGCAAAGGGTATAACTAGGTTATTCCTGAAAGCAATCAAGCCAATGGCTATTTCTAACCACTAAATAAGTATATACATATATCCCTGCCAACCACCAAACTGACTTTATATTCTTCATTGTTTCTATACACAAAAAAAGCGCTGCTTTTTTGTGCTGGCTTCTCTCCTATGACATTTTTGCTTGCCCCCAAAACATTTTGTGCTTCGCTGTGGCCCACGTCTTTTTAATAAGCTGCCACTTGCAGCGACAACAATTTCGCTGGCAGTGGCAAAAGCCAGCCACAGCCAGGGGAAAAGCGGTGAAAAGCGAGGGAAAGCGGTGGAAAAAGGAAGGCAGCCAGGCGAACAGAAGAACTAGGAGTAGGAAAACAGGATGCGAGCGTTGCGGCAGCGACACCAGAATTTTGTTTTTGACTTTTTCGATTAAGCGTATGCAGCCCACACACACACAAACGAATTCTGGGAAAAGGAAAACCGTTAGTTGCTTTTCTGTGTGTGACACTTTTCGCGATTTTTTGGCTTACTGTTTTTCCTTTTTTTTCCTCTCTTTTCCATCTTTTTGCTTTGTTTTGTTTGCTTTTTTGGCCCCCACCCCCTCGAATGAACCATCTCTTTGGGAATGTTTGCAATGTTTGCGTTTGAGCTTTGAGCAGGGTTTTCCATTCGGCTTCGGTTTCTGCTGCCAGTCGTGTGTCAGTCTAATAAGCAAATTGACTTATTTCCGGTCGCCATGTTGTCTGTTGGCTCAGCTGGCTTCAGGCCGCAAACAAAATGGCGTCTCATTAGTCAATGTCGTCTAGGCGGTGCCAGAGTCGGCATCTTAATTGCAAAAGGTGTGAAAATCCAAAGTTTTTTCTGTTTGTTTTGGCTTTTCCTCCAAGCTTCAAGCTGCGCGCTCTTGTTTTTTTTTTGTTTTTTGTATTTTTCCTTTGCCTCCGTGCGGCAAAGTTTGCCCAGCTAATGATTGATTGAGCCCTTGATGGATTGCCGCCGCTGGCTGTACGGTTGGGATTTTGGCGGCGGAAGGGCGGCGGGCACATGTGGCCGGGACTAATTTGATGCCAACAGCTGCACTTGTCATGTGCATTTTCACCTGTTCCACAAGGTATGTAGCACTCTCCTGTGTGTGTGTGTGTGTGTGTGTTGACTATTACGCTAATAACTTTGGCCTTTTTCGCCGCTGTCCATTTTAAATGCAATCACCATGTGCAACCGGCAACCGGCAACCGGCAGCCAGAGGCACCGCCTCCAAAGCCTAACCACTGGCCCTAACCACTTGCATTATTTAATAGAACTTTGTTGAACGCCTGATTGCCCGCTGATTACTGATTAGACAAGGTTCGGCCCAGCTGAGCTGAGCCAAGTGGAGCTGCCCACCGGCCAAAACACAAAAATTAAATTGCTGACACTAATTGGATTGCAGACTGAACAGATATAAATTCAATGTATTTGTTAGACCCAATTAAGTTGTCTAGTTTTGTAGGCATTTCAAATGGTAATGATTGGAGGGCAAATTACTTGGGCACAAGTCGATAAGTAGAGCATTTAAGGACCTAATTTTAATATTGTTTGCTACTGAAATAGGTTGTGTACTAAAATGGGTGTTAATTCAAGATTTATTGCTTTCTATTCCACTTTAATTGATTTATTATTGAACATTAAAAGGAAAAATCTCAGGAAACAGGAAAGTACCATGATTGTTCCATATTTTCAGACACAACGGGTGATAAATTAAGTGATCTTTAAGGACCTTCTGATTTGTACAATAATTATTTACTATCCCAGTAGGTAAAAACCAAAAATTAAGAATGCTCATGAGACTTATTAAGAAAAATCTTAGGAGACAGGAAAGTACCATGATCGTTCCATATATTTAGACACAAAAGATGATAAATTAAGTGATCCTTAAGGACCTTCTAATTTGTACAATAATTATTTACTATCCCAGTAGAAAAAATAGTTAATTAGGCTTTTAAAATAATATGTTAACAATTTCAAAAAAGAGGATTACCTATTTATAATAATTACGATATTTAAAGTGTCTTCTCTATGTATTAAAAAGTATAACTACGTATAGGCTTACATATTTATGAACTCATAAATGTAATATCCATATCTTCAGCTTAAAGAATTATCGACCTATTCTCATCGTTTATTGATGATCAAACAGGCAAACTGGGTATCAATTAGTCCAACCCCTAATTAGGGCAAACTCTTCTGAGACGTTTTCGCTTCTTTTTTTGTTTTGTTTTCTTTTTTTTTTTTTTGCGGTGGCACTGCGTTGTTTAATGAGCGGCGGAAAAAATGGGAAAACACAAAACAGACCGCGGCCTGAGCCTACAAGCTGTTAAAATGTTTATGCAGGTGTCACGCCAATGACAGCGCCGCCGAGAAGAGGAGCTGCTGGTGTGATGGCAAGAGATGGCCGAGATGGAATAGCAACCGCAATAGCAATCGCCATAACAATAACAACAACAACTGACGACGGGTCAGGAGAAAAAGAAGAAAAGGCCAGAAAAGACAGAAAAGACAGAAAAGACAGAAAAGACAAAAGGCCAAAAGGCAGCTGGCCTCACTCTTTTTCGCATCCCCCTGCGGGTTCTCCCTCTCCTCTCCTCTCTTCTCCTCAATGATCATCAGCTGCAACAGCTGCCAACGAAGGCCAGATCGGCCAGGTGATTTCCAGGCTGAGTCAGCAGCAAGCAGGTCTCGGGGCAGTTATCCCCGAGAATTTGGCGATCCTTAGCCGATAATTATGGCATGGGCAATATAATTCCAATCAAGTGTAAAGTGGCATTTCAGAATATTTATATTGCAATTGGTAAACGGCTACTGA
>JAEIIH010032295.1:0-12326 GCA_018904745.1 Drosophila orosa
ATTTAAAGAGAAAGATTTTGTGATAAATTTAGTTTCCTGTTTGCAAGTTAATCCGCGGCTACTTAATATGGAGAACAGCTCTTGATTTATTATAAACTGGGTTCATTTAGACAGTTTCCAGCTTCCAGCTTCAATCACCAATTGGCCATCCCCAATTCCCAATACCCGGGCAAACACTCTATCCATCAGATGCTCACACGCACACACACACACTACACAGACCATAATTTGTTGCAAATTTATTGAAAAGCCATAAAAAGGAATTTCCGTTTCCCCTCTTTGCTTACCGCTTTTCCACGATTTTGCAGGCACCCAGGCAGAAGGAGGAGGAGGAGGTCCTGGCGCCGCAGGATACGCAATCCGCAATCCCCGCGCCAAATGAGCTGGAAGTGTCCAAATGGTTGGGCCATCGAGGAAACAACGCTGGCAAATAAGCCAAATTAACGAGATACCGGCTATAAGGAGGCTGAACAAAATGTCCTGAAAGAAAAGAGATAGATAGAGAGAGAGAGAGCCATTCAAATCGATCCAAGTAAATCGGCAAATAATCGAATAATCGCGAGTTTCGTATTCCGTTTCCTCGGTTTCAGTTTCGCGAGTGCTTCCGTTTCCGCCGCGCGTGTGTGTGTGTTGGTGTTCTGATTAGATATATATATATATATATCTCAATATATCAATCATTATATTTTTGTTTGTTTTTTTTTTCCCCCACAAAACCCCCCCCCCCATTTACTGGCAAAGATCTAACTGATGAATAGATGAGAGAAGAGAGAAAAGAAGTGAAAAATGGGCCTTAAAGTCGGATAAATATGAATGCAGAGTGTCTCAGTCGAGGGCCGTTGCAGAAGTTCTCGTTTTCCCCCACTCGCCGCCTGTCCTTCGCTCTCAACAACTACGGATATTCAAACAGTTCTAATTGCAAAACTATTATCAATCAAATAACTAAACATAATAAATAACAAAACACAACATACAACAACTACTCGGTAAACTCAGCTAAAAAAATTGCAAGTGGCGCAGCCAGGTGAGTTCAATTTTTACAATCTATATATGTATGAAGTATCATATTCTCAAGAACAGCACTCGTTATCCTTATATACACTTTATTAGGTAGGTTCTGTTGAACAACACTTGGCGCTACTTTGTGCTGTGTTGGCCAAATTAAAAGGTCCTTTTGGGTTTTTGAAACGAACTGATTGAAAGGCTTTTCGACTTGAAACTGATTTTCAATTGTTTAAAACAGCGGAGGGCACGAGACCTAACGGTTTGAGCAGCAGCTCAGCCAGCTGCCTCCGAAAAAAGATAACGGTTTGAGCAGCGTGAGCAAATTGAGTTACTGCATGCCCATCGCTGGTTTAAAAGAAACTTTTCCATGATTTTAAGATGATTTTAAAAAGTCCTTTAAAATTGTACAACTTTCAGGGATATTTTTTTTTTTTGTGTGAACTGCCTAAAATAATTTGCTGATTCCCTTTGGCGTCCCCTCTTTTTGTGACACATAATTGCGAAAAATAATTCAATTTTCTTGCATTTTATGGGGCCAAAAGCAAATCATTGACAATAATCAAGGGTAGGGGGTGGTGTAGGGAGGCTGGACAGGAGGATAGTAGCAACGAAAGCAACAAATTCCACCCCCGAGGACATGCCTTCTATTTTTTTTTTTTGGCTGGTGGAAGCAACAGCCTCCGCTGGCTCGTAAATGTGAATGATGCTGCTGATGACCGGGCGGGGACTGCGGCTGCTCTAACGGACTGTGTGCGGGGGGGGAGTAATGGGTGGAATGGGAGGAGGAGTGGGTGGCTCCGCGACTCCTGATCCCCCGTTTCAGGGAGCGTCCGTGGCCGAGCTAAAGTGCTCATAAACATTTTGTGTCCAGTTTAGCTTCTGTCCCAGTGCTACTGGCTCTCCAAAAAGGACAGCAACTTGCATATTTCATTCAACTGAGAGAAAATTCTGGGAATTTAAATAATAAACCAAATAAGAAGTAAATAAGAAGTAGCAGGACATGAAAACAATACATAAAGAGATTGAGGAGGTTGCCTATTTTATTGTGTGTAATTTGTCCCAATTTTTTAAACTTCTGAAAAAGGCGTTTAATTATTAAATTTGTAAAATATCACCGATTCACATTATATTGAATTAATTCTTAATTTTTAACAATTTCAGTTTGTTTTTGTTTTAACAATTTCATGATTTTTTTTTTTTGAAGTATTTGAAGTTTCCAACAAAGTCTTTGGATTATATTTATTAATTTTTTTTGTCGGTGCATTCGCAGTCTCATAGTTTACAGCCTTCGCTTTGTGTGCAAATATTTTTGTTGCGCCTCTGCCCACTTTTTCAACGCGAAGAAACCAAAAATTGCAACAGCAGTTTTGGACATGTTTGCAGGCCTTTTACGCAAACAAAAACAAAAATATATATCAGAAAAACATGGTAAAAAAAGAAGATAAACTGAAGCTTGAACAAAAATTCTAGGGCAAACAAAAGAAAACCCAGAAAAATATGCGTTTTGCTCCCAGAACATCCCAAGGTCGTCCCACTTGCCCAGCTTCCTTTTGCGCACTTCCTTCATATTATTATTCGCTGTTGCTTTGCGCGTGCCATTCGTTTTGCAAAATTGCTGTATTTAATTTGGCCAGCTTCTTGTGTTTTTCCCCCCCTAAAACACACACACACTCACACACACACCTCTCTAAACACGAGCCAAAGGACCACGAAGAAGCAGACAAAAAGCTGGAGAAGAGAGAGAGTCCTGTTTGCGCAATTTTACGACTCACCAGAGGCATCCTGCTCCACTGCCTCGAGTTCTCCCATTCCTCTTCAGTTGTGCACACAAAGAATTTCTTCTCCTATTACATTTTGTTTTAAACTTAATAATATAATATTAATAATATAATAAACTTAATAATATGAACTAAATTCATTGGGGTTTTCTCAACTTCAACTTTCTCAATTAACTTTAAGTTTAATGATATTTATCACAAATTAAAGGAAAAACTCTGTGTTTTTCGTTTATTTCTGCAAGTGTATGCTTGTGATATTCTTGTTGTTGTTTGTTTTTCCATTTTTCGGTTGTTATTTCCTCTTTCCTTTCGGCCGCCACACATACTTTAAGCCGCCGACTGTTTTCTGTTTTCTCTGGCTTTTATTTATTTTTTGTTTTTTATTATTTTTATATGCTTTATACTCGCATAGAAATGCGGCAGCTGCTGCCCAGAGTTGCTTTTGAGCCGCATAACGGGACTCACTCTGCGGCTTTGTGGCACTGATTTATCGATAGAAAGCTATCGATCGGCGGTTCACAGTATTTTTAACGGTCTATTGAGGTGGGAATCTACGAATCACCGTGAAATAAGGCTAAATCGAAGGCTTTTCCATATAAATTTATTGGTTAATTTTATATGAGTATTTATATTTATATAAATAATATGATTTAATATAAATTAAATATGTGTATTACTCGATAGCATAAAATAATATTTATTTATATAATATATTCTCAACTAAAACTCATTAAATGACTCTGCTATCAAGTGCTTTGCTTCAAACCAAGCCTCAAACTTCAATCTGGTATCACTGATCTGCTCAACACAGCATCTTGCAACATCTTGAGGCACCTGGCCACACTGTGACCAAAATTTCCATTCATTGAGTTGAAGTAAGAGTGCACTTTTGGCCATATTGTTTGTTTGTTGCATGTGCTTGCGTGTCTATAAAACTGATTCGCCTGTTGCTGCGTCATTCGCGCGCTGATGCTTTTTCGGTGCTTTTTTCGCCTTTTTGGCTTTTCGTTGCTCGTTTTTCCAAAAATAAAGTGCGTTTTGGGAGCAGCAGTGCGACACAAACGCGACTGCCAGCCAAGACTTCTAAATTTATGTAAGTTTTATTTTTGTTTTATGGCCGTTGTAGTATTGCTGTTGTTGCATTTCGCATGTGCGCTGCTCCGTTGCGTTTTTTTCTATTTTTATCCTGACACACTCACACGCTCATCTGTTATTATTGTTGCTACTATTTTGCATATTCGCTGCGCCTTTACTTTTTTTTTCCCCACTTTTCATTGTAAATTTTAGCTCTGTTTATATTTCATTTCAAATCAATGGGATTTCGCCATGGGAATTGGGTCGAAGGGATATTGGGGGTATCCTTTTGTGAATTGTGAGGTTATATGACCGCACACACACACACACACGTGCAAACAACAAGCAAAGCTTTGCTTCATTAAAATTGCTTAAAAATTCTCTCTTTTTCTTTAATTTTTTTTTTTTGGCCAACAAAAATTCGCAATTCGGGGATTGGCAATGTGTGTGTGTGTGTGTGTGTGTGTGCAAAAGGTGGGGTATTGGTCAATTTATTTTGTGGTTTTTAAACTGTGGCAGCCAGCGTTGCATATTTAACGGTTCACCTGCGGTTGTGCATGTGTGTGTGTGCAATAAATAAAACGGTATTGAGGGAAATCAAATTTAAAGCACGTGCGTGCTCGCAAACAAAATGAAAATTGTTCGCTTCCCATCGTATTTATGCATTTTCACAAAGTTTAATTCGATTTTCCTTTTGGAAATCGAAGAAGCTTTAATGTAATCAAAGAAATCTATAAAGCAGCGAAGGGCATGCCGTGGCTCAATTTGCTCACACTGCTCAAACCGTTATCTTTTTTCGGAGACAGCCGGGGCCGAGCTGCTGCTCAAACCGTTAGATCTTGTGCCCTCCGCTGCTATAAAGGATTTTACTATATCTGTAAGAATATTGAAGTTTTCGAAACTATATAAAATAAAAGCTATCAAATTTTAAGCAGGTTGCCATAATCATAAAAAGAAACCAATAAACTAATTAGATCTAAAATATAACATCTTGAAACAATCTAAAATTATAAATACTTTAATCTAAAAGTTTATTCTTGTTTTAATTATTTTAAAAATCAAAAACTGCAGTATATTCCCTACACAAAACCACCTTAGCTTTTCAATATCACTGTGAGGCATTTTATGTATGTATTTTTCTATATTTTTGTTTTTGGATGTGATAACTTTTGAATGTTGTGAGAATGAGTCGCCGCCAGCCAGGTCGCTCTTAACAAATTGGCAAAACGAACTGAAATCGATTGGAAGTGGGCCTAAAAAACCGATCTAAAGTGGACGGGCCGCGTCTTGTGTTCCTCTTGGCCATTTTATGGGCCCACGCACACGAGATATAGACAGTGGGACAGACATGCGATAAATCGCTGCTGATATTTATAGAGGAGTTTAGTTCAACGACACACCCAGCAAATCAAGAAAAAACCCCAAGAAAAAAAAAACTAAACTAAAACAAAACACGAGAATCGGGGCTAAGTTGGCGATGACCTTGCGATACCCTTCCATGTGGGCTAAGATCTTCGCCTCCAGTTTGGCCATTGGAATCGATTAATTTATGGACAGGCGAAGGGCTCACTTCCACCTCCCCCCCCCGGGTAGCGAATGGACTCGAAGGGAAAGGGAAGCGACCCAATGGCGAAGGACACAGATATCTGCAAGCACGTACAGCCACTGACAGACAACAGAGTTGACATAAATAATAATAATAAATAAATAATAAAATATTGAAAATAATGCAAATATTTATAATAATTATTTAAGTATATTTTAGGGAATAATTACAAGAAATAAGCTACGTAAATCGTTCACTTTAAAGTTGACAAAGCAAACTTAAAGCGCTTAAGAAATATTTATTTACAGAGTCGTCGAATGCTAATGATGCCTGTTAATGAATTAGTTTGTGTTGTGTTTGTGTTTATTGCCTTCAAATGATGTTTGTGATTTCAGCTAGAAAGACTATACGTTTTCTACAAGATAAATCTTAATTAGGTACCCATTTTCAAATGAATTAAATATATGGGTTAACTATATTATTTCTCTGCGTGCACTCAACATTGGCCGTGTCATCATCGGGCAATATTCAAGACATTTTATAGTACGCGCGTGTCCATCGATAAGCAGCAGCCCTTCCCGATTTCTTGCTCCTTCTCGCCACTGCTTGTGGTGTGTCCTATGGCATTGAAAATGTCGTAAAACGTCAGAAGAGCCAGAGTCAAAGGCACAACGAGTGCAGATGCGAGACATCAACATCGTAAATCGGTAACAAATTGAGAAAAACTTGGCCAAACAAAAAATTAAACTAATTTCCGGCTTTCAAGTAAGAGTTCTGGAGATGAAAGCACCTTGCCTGTTGACCTTGGCCTTTTTTTTATCAACCTTCAATTAATGCATTAAATGAAAGAGCGAGTACTAGTGTTCTCTCTTAAATTCAAATAAAAAAAATAAACAGACAGCTGCTAATCCGACTGAATTATTGTATTTTTAGAAGGTTGAGGGCTAAATTAAAAAGAAGGCACACTTTTAAAGGCTATAATTAACCCCGTCATGCTGCATATTAAACTTTTCTAAACATAGAATTCATGTGGAAGAGCTTTAAAAAATGCATAAAAACCCCAAATCTTTTTATTTCTCACAATTAATATTTGGAATATTGCAAACGCTGATCACATACAAATATGTGACATTATTTAAATAGTTTCTTAACATCACCGAGGCATGTTTAGCTAAGACCTACTCTATATCTTTTATGGGCTGACATCGAAAACGATCAGTAGAAAACATATGTAAATAGCCTTCCCCCTTACCCCCCCACACCTTCTTCATCAATTTCGGCATTTTATTCTGTGTGGCGTTTCTTTGGCTTTGATTTCGGTTCGTTCGATTTAAAATTGTTTATTTATAGAGCGACCGACTCGGGGGTGACAAAAGCGCGATGGGTGCCATACGGCCATACGGCCAATACTCGTACATTTTCCATAATAATTTTGGCAAGTTGAAGAAGAGCCCATTTGTTTTTCCAGTTTTCCGATTTGCGATCCCCACGCACAAATCAATAAATCAATCGAGCCGGAAAGCCAACAGGTGGAGTAATTTAAAGCTGGCAAAGTGTAGCGAGAGCTAGAGGAAGTGCAAGGAAGTCCCAGAAAGGCAACTAGTGGGGGAAATAGAAAAAAAAGCTGGTATAAAATTGCCGCTAATCAAAAGCTGCACGAATATTGTGAAATGTTGCGGCAGGTGGGCGACTTCCAGGGAGGTGAGCCAGCAGCAATAACTAATCAAAACCGAGTGACGATGGGCGTGGGGAGGAGTGGAGTTCGGTTTAGGTCTACGGATTGTAAACTTGGTCCTTACGCTCGCACATGGAACATGGCAGCAGCTGCAGACATATTCAACCGTTGCCGTTGCCGTTGCCGCCGTTAGAATTCATTTTAAATTGAGAAAAATCGCAGCTACATTGGCACGAAATCACGAAAAGTTTTAATTATTTTCTAACAGGCAAACACACACGCAGGAAAGGAAAAAAAAATATACACACACACAACCAGAGAGAAAAAGGGGGGAAAAAAACCCCACACAAAGCCAGAGCAAGTGGGAGAAGAAGGAGAAGTGTTGCCCCCGGGCATTTCAGTTTCAGCCAACAGTTTGTTACCCGGCTTTTGTGTGTGTGTGTGTGTGTGTGTGTTCCATAAAAAGGATAAATCTAGCAAAAGTTGAGAAACGAATTTTTAGTCAAAAACTTTATTAAGTCCGCTTATTGCCCATTACGTTGTGTAACGAAAGCTTAATGCTATCAGTTACAACTTTAAATTCATTAATAACAATTTGCTTTTGATCTTTAGAAAGGACTTGACTTTTCCTTGACTTTTGGGTTAACCTCTTGAACACCCAAAGGTCTATTGTCAAAATACCTTTTAAAGAAGTGGGAAAATAAATGATAATTTATTTTTTTACAGAGGTAATACAAAGAATATCAAGTCTTAGATCAGCGAAGGGCACCTCGTGGCTCAATTAGCTCACGCTGCTCAAACCGTTATCTTTTTTCGGAGGCAGCTGGCTGAGCTGGTGCTCAAACCGTTAGTTCTCGTACCCTCTGCTGTCTTAGATCTTTATATTTCCAAATATCCCATCGTTTTTAAGGATATTTACTGTATAAAAGAAGATAGTATCGGGACAGTCTTGTTGTTGACTATTTTTAAGATATATTTTATTTATATTTTGATTATTAACTTATGAATTTTAAATTCTTGAATAAATTTCGAAATATCCCATTATTAAGGACATTTCATTTTGTAAGGATATTTATCTAAACGAAGAAATATAAGGAGCAGTCGTTGTCGTTGACCTGGAATTGTCAACACCCAGAATGTTGATGGGTGACTGTGGAATTTCGGCACGTCTTGGACGAAGGAGATCCATGGGAAAATGGACCTGCAAAATTGTGTCCTGCGGTCTCTTCTATCCAAGTGTCCGTCCGTCCCCTCCACTTCCGCAGAGGAGAGGAGAGGGAAATTAAATACGTTAAATAACCTATATAACCTATATACATGCACGTGCTGGCACACATACACACACATACCCGCACACACTCCCACACAAACACATTCCCACGGCAATTTGTGGTCATTTCCTTTTTCATCAGCTGCGGCAATAATTCCTTGGCCCTCGTCTCATCTCCTGCCTCCTCTTCAGCTGCTGCTTCTGCTTCTGCTTCTACTTCCTCTTCCTCTTCCTCCCTTTTTGCCTCTTCTTCTTCTTTGGGGCTGTTTTCTTTGGTTCGCTTTTGTTTACCGTTAGCTCTCTGCAATTGCGGTACGTGCAGATGCCTAGGCTATCTGCGTGTGTGAAAACGAGATGGTCAGCGGGCGAGGGCAGTGGCCGAGAGCAAGATGGCGCGCTAGCTACCGTAGGCAGCAGCAGCAGCCTTGCATAAATATTTTGTAGCTCGCTTTTCGACAAATATTTTGCCACAAGGAAGAACCAGAAAAAAAGGAGAAGAAAGGACAAAGAAAGAATGAAGGAATTCAACCATACTCTTAAATTAAGTCTGGAAAGGACTCGAGAAACACCGTGATGAAATATTAATGTCGTGCACAAGTGCTTAAGATATACATAGCAGAGAAATAGATAAGGTTCTCCCTAAGCGAACTGAAATAAATTTAAAGTACATTTTTATAAAGCATTATTCAACATAGAAAGTTTCTTTTAAACAATTTTATAGCCTAGCTTTTGACACCTTTTTAGGGGTTTTGAAAACCATAACGAGTTCTGTAGTTCAATCCTTAGGAATGGCTTATCAATACGAGACTTCCTTATCTTCCTTTCACGATTTCTGACATGGTTTATACACATCAAGCACGTTTTCTCAAAAACCCCAAATCTTGGTACCAAAAAAGCAGCTTGCTCAACAGTAAGTGGTACAACGTGAAACGCACTCCCACAATCTCCTTTGGCTCACTGATTAAAGCGTAAAACCGAACTGAATTCAAATGAAATACATAAATTTTGGAATGCAATTTGGTAGTTCATGCGGAATAATGCTCTTAGGACGCCGCATATGCTATCTCCCTCCGATCGGCTGGTGTCTATGTGTGTGTGTGTGTGTGTGCGTGTGTGCTTGTGCATGCGAGGACATGTGGTTGCATGTGCAAGAGCCAAAATGAATGACAAACTTTTGTGTGAGCAGGACGGGGGCATGTCTCTGGGGCATTTGCATAAATATTGCCTCTGCTTTGGCCTCTTCCTCCATTCCTCTTCTTCTTTGTATCTTCCTCTCATTCCCCGTTCGCCTCTGCTATCTCTGTCGCACTCGAGAGCTCTAGAGCTGCGTGTGGCGGCGTTGGCGGCAACGGCGGCCGCCGTTAGGTGGCGCTGTAATCAACTGTGTCAAAATGCCAGCGCAGAAAGTCAAAAGTCGTCGCTGTCAAGTGAAGAAAAGGGCAGAAAAGGCCAGACGAAGGAGGGGGCGTGAAGGCAAGTCAAATTTTAAACACACACCACACACACACACATACGACGCCCCTCGCCCTCCCAGTCAAATTTCAAGGCACCTGCCCAGCATCAGACTTTGTAAATTGAGGTTAAAACCGAAGCGAAAGCCAAAGGGGATAAAAAAAAACGAACGCACAAGGAGGCAGAAAAAGGAAACAAGAACAGCAAAAAACTGTCAACTTGACAAGCACGTATGTATGTATGTATTACATATGTATGTATGTATGTGTGTTGTGTAGATGTAGGTGACTCTGTCGTCCCATCTCTCTTCCACACACCGATGAAAGGTAGCCGGAGATGTGTAAAGCGCTGTCTCCGTCTCGCTCTCTGTCATCTGTCTTACAAATTCTTCTCTCTTTTTTTTTGCAATGTCTCGTTCTGCTTTTGTTGTTCTTGTAATTGACACTTAAACTCGAAATTTGTCGCAAATTGCTAAAACACAATGGAATATAAAAAAAGAACCAATCTGCAAGCCAACGACCATCTAGATACTCTTGAAGAGTAAAGGTGAAGTTTATTATTCCAAGATATTCTAAGAGCAAAGAATTTGTAGATTTTATGAGTGAATGAGCTAATTTTCTAGTTTTATTTCAATATAGAATAATAGAGAATGCTTATTCTACCTGAAATCTTATCAAATTTTAATGTTTTTATGTATTTCTTCAAGGTATCTAAGAGTTTCCTTTAAACTTTAAACAATTTAATTACGTAGAAGGGGTGGGAACAACAGTTAATGCAGGTGCACTCTTCCCGTAACTGTTTCAAGTTGCGGGAGTTGATTCTGTTATTCCCATGTAACGGTGCCACCCATTTGTACCCTGGCAGCCAGGTTGCTGAAGTGTCCTGCAACTGTAATCAAGGCGAGCAGTGGCATGCAGTTGAAGTGCCGCATGCGGAAGTCTCTGCCGCGTCTCTGCTCAGGATTAAATCCTTGCTTGCTTGCGTCATAGCCGCGCTCCTTGACTGTGTTCCATCTCGCATGTGCCCCCTTTCCCTCTTACATGGGGCACAGAGAAGAATTTATTAGTAAAAACATTGAATTTTATTACAATAAATTAGTTATTAAATAGAAAAGTGGCTAGAATCGTGTTTAGCTCAGTGAAATCTGCTAAGAATATATATTATATAGTATCAAGTATCTATATAAATATGTTTCTAGTTAAAAAAATGTGAATTTTGCCAAAATAAATGTGATTTGGTTATATTCTTCTTTAATTTAATTTAAATTTAACCCATTAAAGCTTTGGCTACCGGTTATTTCATAGTGGGGGAAAGTATCTTTCTTCCTTTCTTTGTTGTTGTTTGCTATATATATATTATATAGTATCAAGTATCTAAATAAACATGTTTCTAGCTAAAAAAAATTAGCATTTCGCAAAAATAAACTTAAATTTAACCCAATAAAGCTTTAACTACCGGTTATTTCATAGTGGGGAAGTATCTTTCTTCCTTTCTTTGTTGTTATTTGCTACTGTTACTATTATTTTTTTCCCAGTGCACATACTCCCCTGTGTACACACACTCACTCGCTCGCCACCTGTACATAATGAATTGTAATTTGAACAGACGCGGAGAACTGAATGCGAGAGCCTGCGAGCATGTGTGGCGCCCGAGTGTGAGTGAGTGCCGTGTGCCGTGTGTGTGTGTGGCGGCTATTAACTTAAATTACGTAGCATACTTTTGTGCGTTGCCTGCGGATTTAACGGCTGCCTTTCACACACACGCACATCACACAAAGGCAGCGCATTAAAGTCGCCACACTCACACACACACGAAGAAGAAGAAACAAAAAAATAAAATAAAATGTAAAAGGAAATATATGTATGTATATATACATATAAGAGAACAGATTTATTGTTGGATGCGCCAGGCAGGAGGAATTTTTAGTGCTGCACCCATAATACATTTCTCATTCAGCGACATTTGCATAGTTATGTTTGTCATTTGAACACATGTAATATGTCCTGCCTCCCAAATGGATTTCGACAGCAACAGTAATACGAGAGCGAAATCACAGATTTCACAGATAATTTGACAAAAATGCTGATTGTTTTTAATTTATGCAAGGCCCTCGTTAGTTGGCCAAATTGTTTAGACATGCAAAATAAATGTTTACAGGTGCAAATCAGTGTGGCCAATAAAATAAAAGTCATGTTGTGTGTGTGTGTGTATTTGTGGTTATAGGGGGAAAACAGGTGTCAAAACCGGAAGCGGAAACAAGGTTTGCACTTGCCTTCCACCAACAACCAACACACAACAAAAAAGGCTGTTGTATCCAGGCGTTACTAATTCATATGCGATTAGCCCAACGGATTAGGGGTTGTGCAGGTGGCAAAAGGTGTTGCGGTTTTTCTACCTGTGTGTTGCAGTGCCGAAAGCCGAAAACCCAAAAACCCAAAAACAAAACCGCAAAATGCAGCAGAAAACTGACAAAAAGCAGAGGGTGGGGGAAAGTGTATATACATGAAAGCAAAAAAGGTGTGTGCA
>JAEIIH010032297.1:0-11575 GCA_018904745.1 Drosophila orosa
ATAAATATAATCCAAACACCATATTTTTACTTTAAAAATTTAATAAAACTCAACCCAGTGACCTGCTGATCTCCTTTTCTCATACATTGTCCCTTCTTTTCACTTGACAAACAAACCCGCTGACAGTTCGGCTATATCCTTTTGGGGCAAACCGGCTGTAATTAGCATAATCAATTTGCTGCCTGCCTGCCTTCCTTTAGCGTCTCGCTTGATAAATCGTTGCGGCAAGTCATCAGCAGGGGGTGGCGGTGGGCAGCAGGCCGGCCTTGTTTTTCTTTTTTTCCCCCTCACCCCTCATTTTTTTGGTAATGGACACAACATCAGTTGGAAGTTGGTGTTAGTGTCACTATCTCACCCTGGCTCCCTCTCCGTCTCCCTCTCTCTCTGTGTGTCAGGCTGCGTGCATCCTTAACGGCTGAATGGGCAGGAGAACACGAGCTAAGTGTGAAGGGTGGCAAACGGGTTGAGGGATGGCCAGGATGGCGGCAAGTGTTGTCCTGTTAGGCGACCCACTTAACGCTGCAGATACGCCGCCAATTTCGCATGCAGCAAGGAGTTGCAGTTGTTCCATTTGCGTGGCGCATGTTGCACGTAGCAGGGAAAAGGAGTGGAAGGGGAGTGGAAAATTGTCCGGGTTGGGGGTGCCTTCTGGTCCACCCCTTTTCTTTCCGTTCCTTTGGCTTCGTTTCGTTTCGTTTCGTGTTTACTTTGGCATTTTTTAGTGCATCTGCAGCACATAACTAAGGGCGCAAAAAACAAAGCAACAAGCAAATGGCCCACGAGGATAACAAGGAGCAAAAGGAACACAAGGAGAAATATCAATGAAATTGATTTCTTATCAAAATTGGTATTTTATAAACTATATAATAAATATTAAATACATTTTTTTAACATGAAAAATCTATTCTCTGCTTAGGAAAAGGTTTTTAAGTGATTTTTTTAGGCCTAAACTTTTTAAGAAGCACTCTTGTACTTGTTAAGCTTATTTTTAGACACTTTCCCAAATGATTTCATATATTTTCCAAATTCCAAGACATTTTTCTAGACTTACGAATTATTTTAAAGACTTTTAAGAAACATTTTCCTATTTTCTCCGTGCAGCAGAAGGCAAAGCATGAAAATGGGAAGAAAAAGTTGCAAAACTGTTTCGCCTTTTCTTTGGCCAGGCCCATAAACTGGCCAGTTGTTATGGTTGTTGTTGTCGCTTCTGTAGTTGTAGTCCTGTTCCTGTTGTTGTTGCAGGACAAGGACTGTCGCCAGCGAATGCATTTTGTCACTTGGGCAATTTATAGCCGGTCGCCTTTTGATGTTTCGGTGTTTGACACAAGGGAAGTCTTTAAGCCATAGTCGCCCAGAGCTCTTCTATGCTTCCTACTCTTCTCTTTCTCACTTCTCACTTTTTTTTTTGTGAATTTTTTTTTGCCACCCAAAAACCATTTAAAGCCCATTCCACTGGCAGTTGGGCAAACTTCATTTGCATAAATAACAAATATTACTCATACGCCGCATTGCACGGTGCTCAGCTGCCGCCTTTTCCGACTTTTCCTGCCTTTCCTGCCGCTGCCGCTGCTGCTGCTGCTGCTTCCGGATGCGTGGCAACATTAAAAGGCATAAAAAATTATGAAAAATCGTGCCTGGCTATCGATATTCACTTGAATATCGCCGCCCGCCCCCAAAGTACCCCGCCGCCCCGCCGCAGTTCGAAAATTCCAATCAACATTTTTATAAATCACATGCGCGCCAGCAAATTTACAGCTGCGTTGCGGGAAAATGTATGTATGGGTTTTTTGGGGTTTGGGCGGTGAATTTATGAACTTGCGGCATGTTTTCCCATTGAATGAGGCCCACGCCCAACAACAGCAACTGGCAGCGACAATTTCGCGTTATGGCAAGATAAATTGTCTTTGGCAGTGTAAACAGCAAATGAGTTGCAGGCCAACTGCTTACTAATTGGAAAGAGACTGTGGAAAGCAGTAAAAACTGGGGGAGGGAATGGAGCACAAGTAAAGCAAATGAAACAGTAAAACAGTAAAGCAGTAAAACAGTTGCAATTGTCATGGCAAACACGTGAAAAATTGCCACTCATTACAAAAATGTTGGCCAGCGGCAAAGGAACAATAGCAAACACGCGTGACAAACTTTTTAATAAATGAAACTTTTGGCCAGGCTCGTCGGCCATCGTCGTCACTCCTCCTCTCTTGGCTTGTTTTTGGCCTTTTCCACTTGTGGTTGACCACTGTGTTGTTAACCACAACATTTTTGTGTGGACCAAAACAATAAGGGCTGAGGCTGAGGTGGGGGGTCGGGTCCAACAAGAAGAGCAATAAAAATAACAACAACAATGGGGCCAAATGCCAAATGCCAAATGGCCAAAAAGCTTAAACAAGCTGCCAATATTTTGGTGTCTATTTCCGCGCGGTCTACGCGCGCCTCTTAGTCCTCAAAAACTCTCCCATCCTTTGGGAGTCCTCGTCTCGTTTTCGCATTGTCGTTACTTACACTTTATTGGGTTTTTGTCATGTTTCCGTTTTTCTTGTTGCCCGAATTCCAGTACAGTGCGTGGCGGAGCCATAAAACTAGAGGGGATATTGTATAAATCTTCAATCTAAAGATTAGAGCTTGTAGTTTTTGATTTGAAGCCAAATCGCTTAACAAATACGAAGAGCTCTTTCTGAAGATGTGCTTAGGTCTTTGAAGTTGTTTGGTTCAAAGAGGTGGCTTTTAATTTCATAAAAAGTTAATTAAGAAGTTTATAGCTTAGTGTATTTAAAAGCAAGTTTATTAGAATACAATTGAAAATTCCCTAGGATTATAATTTCAACATTAAAGACCTCATTAGTAAGCCAGAATTCATGTAGTTATATCTTACCTTTTAAGAAAAGGATTTCCTACTTTTAGAGGCTTTGTCGTGAGATTAAAGATTTGTAAAGAGTTTTAAAATCACAAAATGGTTAAATAAGACTGATTTCAATCAATTAAATACTTAAAAAGAGATAAAACTCTGTCGAAGTCCATTTTTATTCAATAAAAATACCCTTTTACACCTCTTAAATAATATTTTCCCACCTTTATACCCTTTGTAAGTGATTTAAGAGACTTTTTAAAACGATTTAAAATCATTTACAGGGAAAATAATAATAATAATAATGAAAGAAACGAAGAGAAAAAAGCATTTATGGCTCTTTTCATGTTTATTGTCGCACATAAAGCAGGCGAGGCAGCGGCATCGCGCAGAAGGACACTCGTCCCCGCCGAATCCTGCCAGCTATTTTTACGGCCAGTTGGCAAATGTGTCGCTGCATGCCAGCTTTAAATTCTATTAAATCAAGCAGAAGAGGCCAACAAAGGGGAAGGTCGGTCAAGGGAGTAGGGTATAGCGAAAAAATTACGCTTACGACAACAAGAAATAAACTCAAAAACAACTTTCTGCTCCGAGAAGTCTAAACATGCACACAATGCCGAGCGCAATAGTAGCAGGAGGCAGCGACGACGGCAGGACAAACAACTACAACTACATCCAAGGCAAACAATGATCTCCTGCCTCCTGCCCCAACTCTCCTTGGCCTTCCCACCCCCTGAAATCCTCTCTAGTACCCCACTACCCTTTGCTCTTAACCATTTTTGTGCGCGCGTTGACAAAAAATCGTTTAAACGCAGGCCAAGGCACGTTTCCTAAACACAATTGCTGTGGGTAAACTTCATTAGAATGCGGCTGTTACAGCAGCAACAACAAAGGCAGTGACCACAGTACAGCTTACACACATAACTCCAAAAAACAGCATCAGTCACACAAAACAGGCTAGTTTCTGGCACGACTTTGGCTTGGAAAGTTAGGGGAATAAGGTTCATATATATACAGCTAACATAATCCCAGTTTGTGGGGAAATATTGAAGATAATGCTGGAATAATTGGTTAAAGGATTCAATTCTTAAGCGAAAACCTGGAAAAATATAGCTTTAAGTCACTGAAACATATTTAATAATTACTAAATAAATAATAAGGAATTTATATGAAATACTTAGGTGCTTAAACAGAATCAAAGGTTTTTAGCAACTACTTTTCAACCAAACTAAACCAGTATTCCCTTAACTATTTCTGTAGAAATATGACTTTTAATAAGCTTTAAATCGTAATTTCATTCAAAGAAACTTAAAGTTTTAAAATATTTATGCTGCCCTTTAGGAAGATCTAAAACTCTTTACGCAAAAACAATATTTTCTTATGCAATTTTTGCTGGTAAAGTCCATTTTTAAAAGTAAGAACTTTAGAAATATTTCTAATAAATCCAGATAAGAAATGTAATTATGCAGACTAAATATAAATTCTAAATACAAGTTATTAAGGCTCCACTGTTCCGGCAGTGGTAACAATCACACAAGAGTGACATACAAGTCGCATAGTGGCAATGCCAAGGGGATGAGGTGATGCCATGGCGGGGCGGGGTGGGAAGCCAAGTTCCCAAGTCCAAACAAAAAGCTAAAAAAAAAAAGTAAAATTAATAACAAGCCCAAAACAGAAGCCGGGGGACAAAAAGGCCAAAAGAAGCAAGAAAAAACCCCCCAAAAAAGCGCTGTTGGGCATTTGTAGCAGGGGGCAGCCCCCTTTTCTCTGCTTTTCTTTTTTTCCTGTTAGCCGTAAAGAGCCGAAAAAGAAACACCATTTGGGCTAAAGTTGCTCTTGTTGCCATTTCGGCCTTTCGGTTGACCAACGCGAAATGCGCGCGAATTTTAATTAGTGGCCCCTCCCCCTGAACCCAGGATCTCTACTTCCCAGGAAGATCCGCCATCTGTGACCCCTGTGTGTGTGTGTGTGTGTGTGTGTGTGTGCTGCCCTATCCCTGGATATGTGTGTGTGTCTCGCAACAAGCAAACAATTAAAAGTTTTTAACCTTAATGCGGATATGTTTGTTAAATTGCCAACAACAGTGAGAAGCACTTGGCGCGGCAAACTCGAGGGCAACAGCTTGAGTTGAATTCGTAGCATACTTTGCAGGGTGGCTGTAGCATAAAAAGGGTTTGCTTTTTCCTGGCATAAAAAAATGGGGGGGTTGGGAAACCCCTCTGAAAAAAAAACCAAGCTCAAGGAGTAGTCTTAACTTTAAGGACCAGGTTAGCTGCCTGCTAAATTATTAACAACTGAAGCTACAAATATAGTTAGAAGTTTATTAAAAGCATACATTACGAATACGAAATATTTATTAAATTAAGCAGCATAAAAAAGCCTCGACTTAACCCTTTAATTCACATTTAATCAAGCTGCCAAAAGCCAGAAATGCCGCAGGAGCCACAGCAGCTGGCATAAACCAAAATTAACCATTGCACCGCCCCGACTGACCGCACTGGTGCATCACAGTCATCATATCGCAGCCCAGAAAGTTAATCACTTTTATTGGTCGCCGAGTGTGTGAGTGGGGGGAAAGTAGCTGGCAGCCTGCAGCTTGCAGCATAAACCACAAAAATGATGTGCAAAATAGTTTGAAAATTTTGCAAATTGCTGCAGTTGTTTGCAATCAGCTGAATGGGCAGTTTAATAACCGAAATGAGAAAGGAGCAGGAGGATAATTTGTTGACATTTCATATTGCCTTAAGGCTTAACTTGTTTAAGGGAGGCGGGTCATTAAAAAGCTTTTGCTTTTGCATTTGCTGCATTTGGTTGGCGGTTTCCTAATTTAATTCAAATGGGTAAAAGTCTTGAAAGGAACAGTGGTTTAAGGTTGACATAAAAAGGATCAGGGAATGCTGTAAATATCCTAACGAAGTCAAAGCCTAGCACAAGCATAACTTTAAATATATGATGGTCAAAAATTCTCCTTCAAACACTTATTTTTAAAGCACTTCCTCAGTTTTGCTGTGTTTTTTTCGTTTAAATTAATCTTCAGAGCCTTCAATATTCCCCAAGCGAATGTCATAAAATGCAAATTTGTCACACTGTTTCCCAGAAATTAAGTTTGTCAGGTGAAAATACTCATTCCCCCTGAAATCTCTGTGGCTTCTCGAATAAAACACATTCGAAACACCAAGCCAAAATGTTGAGGGACGAGTATGTCAAATAGTATCCTTGTGCCTCCCCACACAAAACTGACCGAGCAAATTCCTCAATTTCATTTCATTTCCCATTTGAAAACACGGCAGCCATGAGGAGCTGCAAAGCTCAAAACTAAATGCAATTACTCTGGCCAAGGAGAGAGCAAACCTCTAATGTAATCTAACTGCAGTTGCCTGTCGGCTAGTATCCTTTTTCCATCCTCCCCCCCTCCCTCCATCCGAAAGCAGACAAGCTGCAACGAATAAACATATCAAAATTGCATATTGTTTTAATTGTTTTGTTACCGGGCTCCAGGTTGCGCCTGATGCCAAAACTGCAGATTAACGCATTTACACTGCACTGGATCTGGTCCTGCCTGCCGTTCTCTCCTCGCAGCTCCATCGTCCCTCTCCTCGCTGTTACAGGACATAGTCACACATACGCACAGAAAGAGGTCCTGGTTTATGCATTTGCATGCACTAAACACGCATAAATTTTGTGTGCAACCGTAAAGATGTCTCTGTCCTCGGCTCTGTGCGTTTGCCTGGTTTATATGCCATGGATAGAGGTGTACACAGTGGGAAAAGTCGCACTTAAATGGTTTCTTTTAGTAGGGAATGTTTTTGAAGTAGTTTTAGGGTTCGAATAGTTCTTATTCTGGTAATTTTTATGGTTTCTTTTACAAAATAATCGTATGATTTATGTGGTAATAATACTGCAAGTGTAATTAATTTTCTCTGTGTGTGTTTTAGGTGCCTGGCATGATGTGGTGGAACTGCAGTGGTGGGTGGCGGTGCGGTGCTGTGCTCTGGTTTATTTGGGATTCATATTTCGATAAACAATTATGCCAGTACCTGGGGAGGCGTGCCCGGCCATATATAGCATGCGATGCCTTTAAGCCGCCTTTAAATATGGCCAGTCGTTAAGGGAAATCCCCGGCTCTCAACCCCTCCCCAATTTTCTGGCCACAACTCCTGACCATTATTATTGTGGTTTTTGTTTCTTTTATATATCTTTCGGTGGTGGTGGTGGTGGTGGGGAAGTGCAATTGAAAATTTATTTTGTGTGCTCATTTTGCACCTAATTTCGAAGGCGGCCCCGAGGAAATGAGTTGGCAAAAAGGGAGAAAAGAGACAGAGGCGTGAGTTGCTGGGGGGCAAAAGTCATTTTCCGTGCCCGTGCCCTGTGAACCCTTCCACTTTGCACCTACTCCGCTGCCCTCCGCCGGGCTCCTTCTTTTGTTGTGTATTTATTTTAGATTTATTGTAATGTCCAACAAAAAGATTGCCCAGTTGGCCTCGGTCCTCTTTTGCTTTCTGCTCCTCCTCACGCTGCTCCTCATGCTGCTCCTGCTGCTGTCCCGTCGATCTGCTTTATCCTTGGCCTCCTCTTTTTTTGGGCTACCCAACCCCCCATTCTTTGGCTTGGCCTTTTTTGCGACACACGCATTTGGTATGCAGTTTGCGTTTTGCGGCCTGACAGGACATGCCGAAAAAGGACATGCCAGGACACAGGAGTCCGGGCCCCAGCTTTCATACGCTCGTTGCACAAGGACCTCGGCCAGCGTCCACCGTCGCCCATCGCCACCGGGCCCCCGTGCCCTGCCAACTGGCACTGTCCACTTTGGGCCCCAAATATTGAAAGTAATGTTTACGTTTCCGCTTCCGGTTTAAGTCCATGTCCAAGCCATTCAGCCAGAACGTTTGTATTTCATTTTAAATTTTTGTCATATTCTCGGGCTCTTTATTTCGGTCCTTTCTGCTCTCTGCTCCTCTGTCTCTGCGTTGATTGCACAAAATGCAATTTGATTATAGGCACTGGCAGTCAAAACTTGTGTCCTTTGTCTAAGGCTGCTTCCATCCAGGGCTTCCTTCTGTGTCCTGTTTCCTTGCCGCTGCTGCTACTTGCCTCTTGGCAGGCTCGTTCATTAGCCTAAAGACTTGCATCATCATCGACATCTCGATAAAAACTTGGGGCAGTCAACAGTCTAGTTTGTCAGTCAGTCACTCAGTCAGTCATGCAGTCGGGGCTTTCAACTAATTAGAAAAATACTTGAAAACATACAAAAAAAAAAAAAAACAGGGGAAGCCGAAAAAATATTACACATACGCCGCATATGCCAAAGAGTCCAACGGCAACAAAAAAAAAAAAAAGAGGAAAGGTGGCAAGAGCGCGGAAAAACTGAGAGATATTTTGGTTGAGGGCGGTCAGGTGGGCGTGGCCCGTTAGCCAGTGGCGCATAACAAAATTGCGCATTTAGCGAAAATGCAAAAGTGCAAATACGAACATCCGCTTCCGTTGCATCACCAAAAAGCCAAAGCCAAGCCAAAACCAAAAACCCAAAAGAAGACCAAGAAGGGTGCTAAGTGCGGAAGCGGGGAGATCCGGGAGATCTATTTTGTCCATTTGTTTTGGTTACACAGAGGGAAAAATAGAATTACTATTTGATTTCTAATTATATATAAGAACATTTTTTAATTTTAATATTAAATCTGTTTTAACTTGTATTTTAATTAGATAAGTGATAATTTTAAGGCCCATGTGTGCTTGGGGCTTTGTTTAGTTCTAGATTTCTAGTTACAGATTTTAAATTACATTGTTAAGTTGATAATAATTAATTATTACTTATAATTTTTATTAATTTCCTTGTCAAAACTTATTTAGATTTATTTTAACATTTTTAGAAACTAATTAAATACCATTCCTGCCTTTCTTTTCTTTCTGTGTAGTAATGCCGCCTCTTTTGGCTCTAAGTGCCGTCGTTTTCCAACACTCACTAAGAATTTCGGAGGAAGAACTCTCCCCCCATCCCCCCTTCCTTATTTCCACTATCCCCCTACCCCTTAACGCCGCTCGTTGATTTTTACGAGTCTGCCTCCTCTTCACATTTCTCATCCACTCGTTCTTTTTTTTGTTCTCCAGTTCCAGTTGTTGTTGTTGCTGTTTGTCCTCTGTTGGACATGTGCCAAAAATTTGACATATGAACTGCAGCCGCCAACGCTGCCACGCCCCCTTCCGTAGACGGCCACCACCCCCCTTTTTTTGGGCCGCCCCCACTGTTTGCTTACATCATGAGCGGTAGCCGCAAAAGAAATCGCACTGCATTATTATCAACTTCAATTTTGTTGTCGACGTTCGTTGTTCGCTGGGCCAGCGGAATAAAAAAAAAAAAAAATAGAAAAGGGAACTCCACACTGAAAACAGGGTTGCAAAAAACGAACCTGCGCTGCATACATGATGTGCAGCAACATCAACAACAACAGCAGCAGCAACAACAACAACGGCAACGCAAATTGCAACAATAACAACACACCGAGGGCAGGAACAAGAACAAGAGCCACAAAATTGAAATTACATGTTTTACTTATAAGTTGGTTGGCCCCGGCCACAAGGCGCAGAACGAAACAAACCCGAACCGAAGTTGGTAACGGGAGTTCGACCCCAAACGAACGAGAGAGAGGGAGAGAGTGGAAGCCGGCAGCGAGAAGGTGGCTCATTAATTTGCCAAAAGCCAAAGCCAGATAAGCGCACAGCTCCCACTTGCAGTTGGCCGCCGCATGCAAAAGTAGCTGCAGCAGCACACAGCACACACACCCCTCCCTCTCAACACTCCTCGGCAGGCACTGGTCCCAGCCTCGCCACAGATAAAATCCAATATGGCGCCAATTTTCTCACGTATGACATATAATTAACACAACAATGTGTCCCAGCGAGTAAGGTGGCGGCCCGTCAGACGGGTGCGAGTAAAGGGTGGCGAGTAAACAGGGGGTGGGTGTACAAAGGGCGGCGAATAAAAAAGAGGGAAGCCCTTTTCAGGCCGAGGACTCAGCTACGCACATGCCTTTGTGGGGGCGCCGTGAAGTATGCTGCGGTAAATGTTGTCATTAAAAACTGTAAATTACGGCGGCCAGTTATTGTGCCATGTGGAAAATTGCCTCGCCTCTTTTATTCTCTTCACGGAGACTGGATATCGAGAGGATTCAGCGAGGAGCTTAAATGGGGATTTCGCCACTCTACACACATAATCGCTAGTGGCCGCCAGTGACGTCACGGCCACTCGTCGCGAATACCAAGTATGGTCAGGCGTTAATTTTAGACCTGTCACTTAAACTAGATCTTAGCAGCTTCTAGACTTTGAAGTAGGCAGGGGCACTGAGAAAATGAAGAGGAACTCGAAGAAAAGAAATCAAATTAAATAAAAATATAACATAGTTATAGTTTTCTAGTCAATTTTAAAAATATTATTAATATACTATTATTATTTTCTTTATTTAATTATTTTGCTTTGCTTTAAAAATCATACACATTTCTTGGCAGTGTGGGATCAGACGCTTAACGGCCGCGCTTAACTGTAATTCCCGGCAGCAGACAAGTGCAGTTAAACAAGTTGCAGACAGCAACTAAATAGAAGAGAGAGAGACAGAGAGGTGGGGCTAAGCAAAGAGAGCTGATGAGCACAGAAATTCAAGTGCAAACGGCAAATAAATCAAACGGCAAACAGAAAGCTCCGCTGTCGCTGCTGCTGCTGCCTCTGTCAACGCAGCAGTCGACGGCGCAGTAGCTGCAGCTTAGGCATTTCGCTTAACAGTTAATGCGAAGATCTCAAGTGCCTCCCCCTTCAAGTCGCCTTCTCCTATCCCCTGCATCCAGCAATAAAAGCAAAAAACTGCGTCAGTGTGTCAAGTTCGTTTGCGGCACTCCTAAGAGCGAGGCCAGGCACTGGCAAGAGCGAGGGAGTCCATAGTGATAAAGAGAGCGTCTGAGATCGGTTCATTAACTTTTTATGGCTAACTGCGATCTCTTAACGATCTGCCTCTTTCTCTTTCACTCAGCAGTGTGAGGCAACTTTCGAAAGGTAAATGAACTTCCGGTTCGCTGGAAATTCCATTAAAACGATAAAGAAAACTTTTGGTTAAATTGTTACTGATACTCGATTTTGAACCCCCCTCTCTTTAGCTCCCCTTTTTAACATTTCTCTCACTTGCTCTCTTTTGCAAATCTCTGTATTTGCGCAATTGGTTTACCCACACTCGCACACAAACACGTGAACTTTAAGTACTTTTGTCTGTCTTTCTATCCGAATCTTGAGGGGGGATGGGGGAGGCGCGGTAAGGCATTCCAGATACTACGCAGCACAAACAGCAGCTGGCGGCGGCCTGCTTAGCAGTGTATTCGCAATAGCCTCTCATTCAGCATCTCGGCCTGGGAATAGGTCAGGAATCAGCGGGAGAGTATTCGCAATTCTGGCTCATTCCAAACCTTTGTATCTGTATCTTTGAGGCAAACTGCTGCGCAAATCGAATTCCCGAGCGGCGGATAAAGACTTTGCCCGGCGCTGATAACTATTTGCATAATCTGCGTGGATAACACGAGGCGAATAAAGAGAAGAATCGGAAGAAAGGGGGATTTATAAGCAAATATTCATTATTTATGTAGAAAAGGAATAAAATAATGAAACAAAAATAATAAGAGAATAAGAAGTTAAAGGGGATTTACCAAAGAAATGTATTAAAATTGATAAATTTTGTAGATTTTATTTTGTTTTAGAGA
>JAEIIH010032299.1:0-36906 GCA_018904745.1 Drosophila orosa
GAATCAAAAAAATATATTAACAATTTTTGTACCATAAATATTTTGAATACTCACCCAAAGGCCAGACAAGCTTCACTTTTAAATACAAAAGATTTCTTTATGGTAAATATGGCTATACTAGAAAAAAGGTCAAACCATTCTTTACAATCTATTTATGGACATAAATTATATGAAAATCACTTACACATTTTCAACCAAAGCTATTAATTCTTTATCTTATTACTTCTTGGTAATTTTTAACTTTAAGGCATTAAGAAACCCCTATGTTGGCACCACTGATGCTTGGAAAATGAAAAATCCTAAGTGGGAGTTGAATGTGACCCTCCATTAAGTGGGCCAAACGTGAGCTTAGGCGGCCCGTTGCCGCCACTCGAGGAAGCAGCAGGCCAGGACGAAATTAGACGAGTTAGCACTGCCTCCTCTCTCACATTTGCCCACGGTAAACATATCTCCTGAGTGGAAACTGTTTCCACATTCACTTTTCCGGGCCCACTCCACTGCCGGCTACTCATGTCAAAAGGCCTGCTGGCTAAATGGGCCACTTGCATTGCCGGCGGCCGAAAAGGCTCATGATGAGCTCAAAGAGCAGGTGAAAATGCTCACCTTGAAGCTGTGACTCCAACAAAAACGTCACCGGTAGGGCAGGTTGTGCAATGTGCCATTCCACGCGGAAAACTTAAATGCAAATTCCAACAACTGGGAGGAGTAATTAAATGAACAAAAAAAACAAACCACTTTGCTTGCGTTTTCATGAATTTCCATTTGCACTTGTTTTTCAATAATTTATTGCACTTCAGCAAACGGAAGTGAAGCCATTTCGATCGGAATTTGTTTTTAAACTAGATTTTTGATTATATAAACGATAAAATGGCAAAGTAATTAAGTTTTTGATTGCCCCAAATGAGTTTTGATTGTAATTTATCACGATTCAAATTAATTTTCAATTAGACAGAAACATTTTTGTGGTTAGCTTTGGTTTTACTAATAGTTTTTATTTGGTCAGTGGTCAGGAGATACTTAAAATAATTGTGGCTGTTTATTAAATGTAAATTAAACAGAAAGTAAACTATGAGACTTTTTAAAGGTTCAACAATAATTGGTAATTTATATTTACATTAGTTTTTTAAATAATAAAAAACCTTAGAAATCAAGCAAGCATATTTCTGGTATATTTTTAAAGAATTCAAGTATCTTGAACTTGAGTTTTCTTTATTTTCTCTGATACATTTAATTTTCTTCATACTTATTACCACCCAAAGTCTTGGGCATCCTAAAAAAATCCCAGTAATATACGCGTGTCACGTGTTTCACTTGGTCAACCTTTTAGTTTCTTATATTTTTTGTGTTTCTCCTGCCCTTGGTGGAATCAAATGTCAGCGTGGCAGCAGGAGGATTTTCCGCCATTGGAGGTGGCCCTGTGGCTGTTGCTGTCGTCGTTGTCGGACACCTCGTGGCTTTGGCCTCGGAGCTCGGGTCTTGGATGTGTCATTAATTGCCTGGCCGCCATTTTGGCTGTGCGGCTATCCGTTGCCCATAGCCAGTAACCCGTAAATCGTTACCCGTAACCGGCAATCCGCAACCGTATCCGTGTCGCCTGCAGGCCAGACTCTAGTTAAACAAATCAACGCTTTCATGGCCACTAATGCAATCGGGCCGCAATAATTTTAACGCTGAGCGTACTAGCAATTTGTCATTTTCCAATCCATGGGATAGTGGGGGACTGGCGGCTGGTAGTCAGCTCGAAGCTTTGGCATTTTCATTTCCATTTTTATGCGCTTGTCATCGCCGGAATGGAATGGCACGGGCACGGGCACGGGAATGGGGTTGGGATGGTATGGGTGGGCTTAAGTGCTGCCATTTGCAGCTAGAAGCGCCTTAGTTGCCTCAGTCTCATTTGAGATACACACAGATACTCGCACAGGCGAGCGCACATGTGTGTTAGTCACAATATATATGGATATATGGGTGTGCGGACACACGTTGAGATGCTTTTTAGTTGATGGGATTGCTTTAGTTTCTCCTTGACTGTTCCTTGCTCCGCCTGTCCTTTGCCTTCTGTCTTCTGCCTCCTGCTCAGCACTTAAATGTGCCCAGAAGGTTGCAGATTTTAGCAGATAAATAAATTGTCAAAGAGACACACATTTTTACTGAGGCTAAATAGCAAAGTAAACTTTACGAAAAATAATGGAAAAATCCAAGCAAAGAGTTCGATCTTTTTAATTATTTTTCCTAAAACTTGTACCCAATTTCATGAAATACTTCACAATAAACAAGAAAGTTTCGATATATTTTTGTTTCTATAAAGAAATACTTTTACCCTTAGTCATGAGTAATAGTTTGATGAAGAATGACTCTTAAGTTTACTAACAAGGCTACAGCCAGAGGCTGTGTTATCCCATTTGCTACTGATGCAAATGAATCACTTCCTCTTTGTGGTGTCCAAGTCAATTGGCATACAATTATGTCCAAACCGATAAAACACAGAAAATCAATTTAATTTCCCCCAGAAGCACTAGCAAAAGCAGCAGCCGTGTAGATGGCCAAAAGCAAAGCAAAGCCACGTCAAGTCAAAGTTATTTTCTCTGGTCTTGTCCTGTCTTTTGGGTTGTGTGGTCAGCCAAGCGTTCAATAGATAACACACTGACATATATATATGTATATAACACATATAGAACACACATACATACTAAGCACACACGCACACTCACTTAACATCCATTAAACACTTCAAAAAATGGTCATTTCTTGTTTCTTTCGCTTCTGGCTTTTCCGTTGTCTCTCTCTCTCTCTGCCCCTGCCCCGTTTTTGTTTCGTTTATTTTGTCATTTTATTGCGGCATACTTTCAGGCAATGCTGGCCCTTTTTTTGTGTGTGGTTAGATGTGCCACCCGACCCCGACCCTTCTCCGCACTCAATCACTTGGGTTTTTGGTGGGAAATTTTTGGTAGTTGCCCCGCTCAACATCAGTCAATAAATCGATTTCGCCTGTATTATTTATAATGACTGCGGCACGCAGTTAGTTAGTTAGCGGCCAAGAAGCGAAAACCCCTTTGGGAGTCTCCTCCATTGTCCCTAAACCCACTACTGCCTCCTTTGTCTATCGTTTCAATCAGTGTTTTTTGGTATTTTCGTGGTGCCTTGCTTGTTAATTGTTTTGCCTTGACTGATTACTTTTATTGATTGCGACTTGGCTGGAAAACACGACCAAAATCA
This sequence comes from Drosophila orosa, assembly GCA_018904745.1. Classification (NCBI taxonomy): domain Eukaryota; kingdom Metazoa; phylum Arthropoda; class Insecta; order Diptera; family Drosophilidae; genus Drosophila; species Drosophila orosa. Next base: position 3,214 of record JAEIIH010032299.1, read on the forward strand.
CATAAAGAAAAACAATCGAAAAATCTACGCAGTTGATTTGGCCCTTACTTTGGCTAGCAGAGACATGGAATAAATCAATTTAAAAATAGTTAACGTCTTGTTGGGTTGTTTAAAAGGTGGTAAATATAATAAGTGCATTCGAAAGTATTTTAAATAAGTAACTATTACCTTACAGGGTATTATTAGTTTAGTCAGTGAAGGAGTAATTTCCGACCCTATAAACTAGCCATGATTCGAGGAAAAATTGTAATGAATATGCAAATTTTAATATGCAGATTTTTTAGCCTATTAAAAACTAGCATAGAAACGCTTTTCAAAGTGAAATCAATGCATTTTTGGCTTAATAAAAATAGTTTGGCCTAGTTAGAGATTTTTAAAACAACAGCCTAAAGCCTAATGAAGTTACGCAGTTTCCTTTCTTATTTCTTGACCTTGGCTCCGCCTTTACTATTACAAAATACATTTATTAATTTATTCTGGCTTCTGCCACTCAACATACTTACTTTGTTTATTTCTAAAGCCTTTTTTATATAGAATTAAGGTGCCGTCAGCATTTCTCTCTCTCTTAATTAAGAAATTAAAATACATGAAAAATAATAAATAAATTAATTGTTATCTGGCTTGTGACACATAAACTATTTTTCATGCTCTGCTTGTTTTTGCGGTTTGTGGACAATGAAATAAATTGACTTGTCCTAATAAGTTTCTGAATTTATTCAATATTTTTCATACGCACACATGTTTTTCTGTTTATCTTCACCTTTGACAGCCATCTGGCTTGCCAAATTGTATTTCATTTTATCCGTAAATATTTGCCATGAGAACTGCCTTGTTTTTCTACAATTTTAAATCGTTTCAACTCGGCCGAAACTCAATTAGAGTTTGTTGTGATTCCATTTTGAAAGCCAGGCTAAAAATTCGTCTATAACAAATTTTATCCTTCCTTGCGGTTCGCTGGTGCTGGGAGGGGGCCTTTCGGTATTGGCTTTTCGATTTCAAGGCTCTTGACGCTCTTTGTGGAGCACTTTGCCAGTTTTGTTTGGTAATGGGAAAAGTTTGGCATTTCTTTTTCGGCAGCTCTACGGCTGTGCTGCTCGGCTCATAAGTTGTTTGGCCATAGTTTGGTTTTCGAGCGTGTGAAATTTTGGTAATTGGCTAACAGGAGAGATTGAGTTGCGGCACTCTAGGACCTGTTGTGGATAATGTGTAGACAATTGGCCGGGCATTTAAATGGCCTTTGCAGTGGCCCTTCTGGATCCGCATCCTGGATCCTGGATCCCTTCTGCGGTCGAAAGAGGAAAAGAAAGGCAGTCATACATTATGTATGACATGATTGGCGTATTTGCGGTGGCATCAAATGGGATTACGGCCTTGAACTTTTTGCACCCCACCTCCACCCTCTACATCCACCCACCCACACATATGGCCGTCGTATATTGCCTTCACTGTGCTTGTCATTGATTTATTGGCTTTCAGCTCTCAGTCTCTGTCTCGGTGTGTCCCGTCCTCCAAGCGCAAGACCAAGTCCAAGTCATGTGTGTGTTTGTGATAGAGAGAACTGGATACGGGGGCAGAAATTTCATTTAAAGTTGTTCTTCGCATATTACTTTTATCTAACGGCTCCCACTCCGCACATTGTTTTAAAAGCCCGAGACAAGTTGTAGGCCGCAAACGCCTACTTTTGCATAATTAAACAGCGGCAAGACAGGTGCGAATGGGAGCGAAAAAAGCGACGGTAAAACTTTTCTGCCATGACACACTTTCCGTTACGACACTAAGCGCCTTTTGGTCCTTTAATTATGCAGTTGACAGGCCAAAGCCCACACTGCTCCTCCAGACTCCCCCCCCCCATTAATGCCCAACAAATTGCCAGCGATTGACATAATTTATGTCAAACACAAATCGGGGTCCTCTCCGTGTGTCCTTGTCCCGTCTCTCCCGTGGGATCAATAAAAATGCCCAACAGGGATGAAATACTAGACCTGACAGCCAAATGGACAAGGCCAAAATCCCAATTCCCCTTAACACGAAGCAGACAAAAAAAAAAGGAAGAAAACAAAAGGATTTTCGGCGACCCCACGCAATGTCCAATCATCTATGTAAAGTTCCCCCGAAAATGCATGGGACAGGAGATTAGGTGCCAGTGTCCTTTGGGCCACTCGTTTCAGCATTGATCGATCTGCTGTAAAAAGGAAGAAGAATACATATAAAAATATATAAAATGCTTATGTCAAGTGCTGACAATCAATTTTGCTTTGATTTCACCAACCGAACGAATGAGTTTGTTCATCAATTTGGTTTGATTTGAGTGAACAAAATAGAAAAATCGCTGCTGTTGACACTGATGAAATACAACTGCAGATATTCAGTCGGTGACAATTTTATTAAATCAAAAAATTGATACTCATTCACGCTTACATCGTGAAAATGTCAAGGAAATTTGATTGATTGATTTTGTATTTTAACCAGAAATAGCAAGTCGATACTAAGGAAAAGTGTCATTAAATGCAGGATAAATTAGCCCCAAGTGAGTATAAAATAGGTCCTTAATAGTCAACTTTCTTGGTTCTTCAATAAAATAGACATAAATCTAAATAACTTAATATTAGGTATAAATTTAAAATACGACCTCAACATCTATAAAAAATAATTCAATTTTTTAAACTTTATGGTAGTTTAAATAATGAATATAAAAATATTAGATAATTCGTTCATACTTTCTTGTAAATATTATTAGCAAGACACCTAAATGTTCAACTTTCACGGTACTTTAATAAATTCCCAAATACCAAATTCCATTTTCCAAACTTCAAAACAATTTATTGCTCTTTTAACTCAGTAATCAAAAGACTACAAATTAACAAATTACTTCTACTCGCACAATAAAAATTTCAGCTTTACAATTCGTAAATCATTTTTCATCACTTTAAATAATTGATTTCTTCTTTTGTTTGCCTTTAAATGTTACAATTGAACAAATTTCTCGAGTATACAATTTCGAACAATGCTGGAAAGCGAAAAGCAATGGACAAATTCTGACAAGATCACATTTCATTGTCCTGGCAAGTCGTCCTGGCCGTATTTCATGCGCGGCGACACCAAATGGAATGAATGAAGAAGGCTTCGTCGAGCCGACGTCATCGTCCATCACCCATCAGTGTCCGTTCCATCACTCCACATCAAATCCCGACACTATATAGTAGTCCTCGTCCTTGTCCCTCGTCCTGTCGCTTAAAGCAATGAACTTTAAGTAATTTGCTTTTACTGCCTGACAAGTGACGAGTAAAACAAAATGCGGCGTTTACTCTCCTGTTTTTTTATTTTCAGCTGCAGGACGCAGGACTGCTCCTTCATGTCTCTCCTCGTGGCGCCTGGCTGATGCGAGGGGCGGTGGCATGTTATCAAAATCAATTTTCGGGGTCCGAGCATTAAGGGGCGGGGCGGGACAGTATCAGCTCGGTTTGTCGCCTATTTTGGTGCTCTATTTTTGAGTCTGCAACTTGCCACGGCCAACTGACTGCTGTGCTATGCTGTGCTGTGCTGTGCCATTTTATTGTGCAATGTTCCGGAAGGCTGCTTTGTTTCAGCAAAATGCGCTATAAACAAGAGCAGCGTATAAAAACACAACAAAAGTGTTTTCACCATTTACTAGATACATATCTCGGCGAACCCTCTTACTTACATACAATGTTTGTCAGATGATTGAGTTGGCCCAGCTGCAATTTATGCTCCGGCTCCTGCTTCTCCATCTCCTCCGCCGTTGATTGCCTGGCTAAGGGCTTTGGCTACTTTTCAGGCTTTGCCGACTGGGGCTGCTGGGCTGTAAGTGCGGGATTAGCCTGGGATCTGCTTAGAAATGTAAGGGTTTCTGCTGGCTGAAATAAATGGTCAAAAGAGATGATATACTTAGATGTAAGCCACCACAGAGATTGGTTGGTCTTTGGTCAAAGTATGGCAAGGGGAATTCATATGAAAAAAACTTTAAAACTATTTTATATTATTTTACGAGGAATTGTTTGTTTAGTAAAATTCTAATAATTCCCAAGACATTAATCCTTTCTTAAAGCCACAAGTATATAATTTCTTTAATTTACCAAGTTAATATAAATAAAAGTAATTTCTATAAATGGCAGCCGACATGGCTTTTTCTCTCTTCTTATTTCATCTTCTATTTACGGTTACCTGATTAAATGACCGCAAAAAATAAGAGCTTATCAAGGAAATTCCTCGTCACATTTTCCCCCTACTTTCGTCCCTTATCTGTCCTTACTCGTCTTCCAATTTAAACAAACTGTCAGGTGGAGAAGCAAGACAGACGCAGGACCTCGCATTAGAGATTGTTTTCTGTAAGCTGCTTATTACAGCTCAAAAATTTCGCCTGGCCTGAAATCTTGAAAAGTCGCAAAATTGTCAAATATTTTTCAGAAAAATAAATGAAATAGAATTTAGCCTCCATTCACCAACCCAACCTTTTGTTGTTGCAATGGCCCAGAATTCTCAATAGAATTGCACGTATGTATGGTATGGTACAGTATACCTGTATATATCTAAAAATGTATAAAAACCGGCAACGTCCGAGGTGAGCTCGTAACATTGTTTTAGAATGGCGAGCGCCTTTCTTATTTGGGTCGAAAAGCACTCAGACAGGGGGCCCCCGGAAAGGTGGAGTGACTCCGAGAGGTGCCCTCTTCGCCGCCAAAGGAATTCCCCGTCCACACACTCACAGTGGGCTGTGCGTGGCTGTGTGTGTGTGTGTGTGTTAGCCAGGTGACAGAGTAAGCGCCTTAAGCTGCCTGAGAGAGCACAAACACTCAGACAGAGACCTCCGAGAAGAAGAGCAGTTGTTACATGAATGGGGGAAAAGAAAACCCACAAATACACACGTATCCATCCATACACAATACAAGCATACATTATGTAAGTCAGTGCATGTGTGCACTGGGAGAAACATTCAGAGATTAACTGAGAGGAGAGAAGAAACTTCTGAAAATTGCCTAAGTTATGGAACTAATAGATATAGAGTTTATATTTGTTTTGTTTTCTTAAACCATATTTGTATTATAAATTTTAAATCAATAGCCAGTTCTATGCCACATTTTTACTATAATTACTAAATTAAGAACAAATACTAAGCCATGTTTTTATTATATTTAAAAAAAAACCAAAAAGAAGAGAAAATCCATATTTTTATTATAATTATTAGGTCAAAAACAAGTGCCAAGCCAAATTTGAATTATAATTAGAACAAGTGATATGTTAACTTATAGAAAGTATTTAATTTCATGAACATTTCCCATTTTTAAATGAAATGTTCCCCTCTGTGTATCCGCACTCCCGCATATATTGTACTCTAGTTCCGATCTCTGGCCATCTTCTGCACTCTTGACATCCTTGGCCGCAGTAACCTAAATTTAAAACTTTTCCCCATACCATATATGTATGTATGTGAGTCGGAAAGTTTCCACTAAATTAAATTTTCTGTGGGCTCAAGTGAATGGAGGGGGGGAAGGGAGCAAAGAGAATATTCCGTCTCTGCTTTGCCCAGCATCTGTAGTTAATTTCCACTTCCGGGGCAGATTGTCTGGCAAATTGAGTAATTTAAATAAAGCGCTGCACAAATGCGCCCGGACAGCCCTCGCCTCGCCTTCACTCGACGGTATTCCCCTAACAATGTGCTGGCCATGTTAGAGGCACGTCAACAGCCGATGCAACTGCAACTGTAGCAGATACACAGATACATTCCAAAGGATAGCAGATGGCAGATAGCAGGACACAGGCCACAGGACACAGCAGCGCACTTGTGCTGACGTTTGGTTATTTGATACAATTTGCCATCCGGACGCTGCTCAATTTTCGGGGCAGTCAACTGTGCAACGTGTCGTTGGCAAGCCGCAGAGCCAGAGTCAGAGTCAGACACAGCAACGAAAACAATCTCACAAATGCATATCTGCATGTAGTCTCTCTTTTGCGGTGGCAATAAATTTGCATATCTCCGGATCACGATACAGTAACTGCTTTTCAGCAGTTAACATCAGCATAGAGGAAAGCTCAAAGTGCGCATATATATATATATATGTATAAAGCCGCTACGGCAGCAAAAACAAATTGTAAAGTATGTATATATAAATAGCTAAATAATAAAAAAAAGGCCTGCGAAAAGGACAAGTAAATTTTCAGCCAGGACGCCTCCTTGAGGAGGCCTCATCAAATTTTCATGTGTTGGGGAAATTGTTACTTCTGCCCTTCTCCTGGTTTCAACAATTTTGTATTTTTATTTTTGTTTATTGCCTTGCCGTGTCCGTTTATGCGCATAATTTATGCATAAATTTCAATTACCTTGCGCTCCAAAGTATGCCCCGCAAATTTACGCAGCTTGTGACTCGCTTTAATTCACTTTCCCTCGAGTCTGCGGAGTGCGCAGGAAGCGCCAAAATATTGTCATAGTCACGATGGCAACAGGGAAAACCCTCTGCCAATACTTGCTTGATTTATAATCTGTGGTTTTTTGTAGGGAAATTAGAAGGACGTTCTACGATTCAGCAAAAAGAAACTTTCACGACTTGAAAACATAACAATGTTCTTCTTTATACTTCCAAAAACATGATATATTTATCACATATTAATTCCCAACTCTCTCCTATATTTATATTAAAATGCATATGAGCCTTAAATCACTTAAAAGATACTTTCCAATCCCATATATAATCCAAACCCCCTTTACACTTACCACATTTTAAGTGAATTTTAATCTTTTAATGGATTTAAATAAGCAACTGCCGTTTTATTTCAATTATTTTGGTTTTAATACCAATTATGGTTACTCTTATCATGTGATCCATTAAATTTAATGCCCCTGCAGAATGTTCCCCAACCAAAAAAAAAAAAATTCATATCCACGGATGGCCCCAAGTCAAATTTTGGAACATCGCATATTTGCACTCCTCTGTACTCATCCTCCGCCTATGATGACCCACCAGTCATGTCCATATCTCTGGGTGAGAAAAACAAAATGAAGATAAAATTGAATGAAATTTGAAATTCAAAGCACGTAAAATGTGCCACGCGTCGTTGCTGGCACGCAGATACGCGTATGTCTGTAATTTATATGGGCAAATATTTGCGTGCCCCAATCGCGCGATGGCCGGATGAGGGTGACTCGCAAACAGCTGCAGTTTGCCAGGAGCCAGGAGCCAGGAACCCTTGACTCATTACAACTTCATTAAAATGTCGGGTCCTGTCGCAGTCGCAGTCCGTGTGGAAAATGTTGCACACTCGGCGAAATTTTCAACCTCTGGGGAGAACGGACTCACTTTATTTGATTTACACGGAAATACACGCAAGGTCTTAATCGAATTGCAGGACCTTCGCTATGTGTATTTGTGTGTGCAAGTAGGCAGCAGCTGCAGCTTAACGCAATCATTAACATTTTATTGATGACCAGAAGCATTGGTACGACAAAGTTAATGGAAATCCAACCGAAAGGCGGCGTGGAAAATATGCAAAATGACAAAGCGAAAGCAAAATCCCCCGCTAATTCTGATGGATAATTAATTGTGTTTGGTCATGCACATAGAGAAATTGCCAAATTTAATAGATTAATTGTAAAATTAAAAATAAAAAAATATTAATAATATTAAATTGAGTAATAGTTAAACAACAGAACTAAATAAAGATCACGTTTCTGGACTTAAATGTATTTAAATGTTCATAATAATTAAGAACATTCTTTCATGAGACTAAATTAAATATTTAAAACTTTTCAAAGGTGTTAAAATAAGTAAGAATATTTTATTCTTCCAAATTGCAGTCCAATTTCAGTTCGATTTTCTTCCAGTTCAATCCATCTGCTGCTTGCCTCACTCCCATTGGCATTAATGAATTTTCACAGCCCCGTAATTAGATTGTGCTAAGGCGAAAATGGCCAAGAAAACGAAGCTGACAGCAGAGAGGGCGAAAAAGTTGGGCTAAAAATAAAAATTCACACACAAATAGATGGCTCTGGGTCGCTGGCATTATGCAAACGCTGCAAAAGCCAAGGCGATTACCAAGTGAAGGAGAGGAGGAGCCAGAGCCAGGACTCGCCCAGTGCCCCGAGAGCTGCTTGGGAGTGCGTTAATGAGTGTCATTACCACGCCGTCCAGCAACAACTTTTGGCCTGACCTCAGCGGGGCTTCCATCTGTCCTTCCGCCCGCCCACTCTCCTCCTCTCATTAGCCAGCTCAGCTTGTTCGCAAAGATATCTTTGTCAGAGTTGGCCAAGAGCCATTAAGGACACGACCTGGCAGACAGATTCAAAGGCCACATATGTGGCAAGGATGGTCTGTCATAAGTCCGGCTGTGGCTGTGGCCGTGGCTGGCCAGCATCAATCCATCAGTGGCCACTCGAGTCACACTTCATCTATATATAAATACACATATATATATATCACGGGGAGAATGCTAATGACTAATGGGTGACAATCAGGGCCAAGTTAAGGTCCTTTGGCCATAAGCTTATTGAGCCGTAACATAATATTTATAAGCTGCAAATGTTATGGCAAAATATGCAAGTCAAGTGTGTGGGAGAGCGGTCCGAAAGCACTTCCAGTCGGGAGTGGCCAGGACGAGGACTAGGACCTGCCCAGTAGCCAAGGAATCGGCTTAAACGGCCGGGGGCCAGTTGGGAGTGTCGTAAATATAAACCGGCTTATCACTTGAACAGTTCCCTCTTCCAGACACTCAATCTCCATCGCCATCTGAATCTCAGTTTCTGTTTGCGTTTGGTCTAAGCTTTTAGTTCTCCATAATTTGATATTCATGCGTGTCGTGTGTCATCGATGCCAATCCTGTTTATGCTGCGTTTAAATCCCAGCTTTGCTCTTCTAATCGAGTTCTTATTCTTTTTTTTTTTTTTTTTGCAGGCGACGGGCAAAGGCTAAGATAAAAAAAAGGTAAGTCCCGACCATCTGATGTCTATTGTGATCGAAAGGAGGTCCTTTTGTGGGGTCAACAAGCCAGCGGACCAAAGCAGAAAAACCATTTGCATATTTAACCCGCCTGACGAATGTTTCAGTTTTTGCCGAACCCGACAAGGGCGTACATAAATATGTATATAAACTGACATCATTTTTCACCGTCAATCTTCATTTGGCATATGGCTATGAGATCGGGGTTTATATAAGTTACTCCTCGAAGCTGTGCGTTTAAATTAAGCTATATGACCTTCGGGGATGAAGGGATATCACTTAGATACTATTTAAAAATTAATTGGGAAATGGTTATGTTTTGTAATAAATACATTTTACTTTAAACCCACTAACTAGCCTTAAAGTCCTGTCCTGCATTCAATTACCTGAACTTAAGCCTGGCGTGTCTCTATTTTCGTACAGAAATTTATTTATAGTTTGCCATTCGTGGGAGTTTTGTAATAGAATGACTTTTCCCCATAAATAGAAATTTATGTATATATTTATAGTGCGTGCATAGAAAATCGATGACTATGTGGTATGGAAATACACAGGATGTGGGGGTGTATTCTGAAAAGGTACATATTTATGTAGGCAAGCATATTAGCTCCTGACCGCATATCTTGTGTGCACCTTTGCTGCTTGTTTGCGATTGATAATTAAAAAAAGAATTCCGTAAATTAACATAGCGGCAGCGCATGTGATTAATTGTTCCCTGTTGTATCAATATTTACCAAGACCCCACCTGGGAGCAGTCAATTATGATTTATGGGCCCCGCCGGCAGGTGATGAGATTTACCCAACCCAAAAGCGATTTCCGTTTCGGCAAACAAACGCATCGGCAAATTGACTCGGAAATCATAATTAACAAAGACTTGTTTGTCGGGTCAAACAAAAGTGCAACAATGGCTGCCAATCCATTATTTGCACAATCATTTCCCTTTAAGCCCAAACAGCAGAAGGTTTTAATTGCTTGTCGGCAGTCTTTTTGGGCTTTGTTATTGGCTGTCACAATTGACAGCTTTATCGACGCATATTTGTGTGAATTTCCTGCGAATTTCATTTTATTAATTACAATTACACAACCGGAAGAGAAAGTTAAAATATCAATTCATTGTTGTTTGGTAAAACTTAATTGTATAATAAATGGTACATTCACTCGGTTTGCCTTTTAATTGGAATCGCTTGCATGGTTTGGATTTAATTAAAAATTATTATTGTATTAATTGAAAGGAATAGCTTTACCTGAATATATAATTTTCTGCGATTTAAATAAAAGCGTGGGATTGGGAACTTGATCGTAAAATGAAAATATAACTTGATTTTATATTGTATGCTAGATTTTTTTTAATATATAAGTTAAAGACTTTTATTTGGTCCGATTAAAACCTATCCAAAATTTTCTTATATTTAATCCTAGCCCTTGAATAAATACCAAAATCAAAAAGAGTATTTCAAATCAAAGTTCAGGATATAAAAACAAACTAAAAACAAGTTTAGTTAGCTTTATTTAATTGCAAATATAACACCCAAGGCTATAAGCTAAAGGCTATTATACAGTAAGAGCTATTGGACTGAGGCATCCATTTCTCCGGCACATTAAACTACAGATTGCGCCATCAGCTCGGTGCTTCTTCGCTGTGGCAAATGATTAAAGCTGACGCATTAAATGAAATAATTATTTCTGCATTAAACTCCAGTGCCTGACGGTTTAACGACACAATTCTCTGTTTAAAGCTGGCATAAAAAAATGGCTGGCAGGATGGAAGGCGAAAGCCACTTTGCTGGGCGTGGCCATAAAATGAAACCGACAGTCGTGGAAAAACAAGAAACGACGTCGACTTTTGGTTTTCCTTGGGCATCCGGGATTCCCCTTCCCTTCTTCTTGCCGCCGCCGCTGGCTGGTGTTAATTTTCCGCGGCAACAGCGAATCGCAAGAGCTAAATAAGTTATGTCATTTTGGGGCGCATTTCATTTTACTCGGTTGCCATAGAAATTTAATAAAGGCAGCGTCGAGAATTATTAACATATTTAAGGGGCCAGGGAAGCCCTGTATAAACAGGAAAGCCGGCGGTGGCAGCTGGAGTGCCAGAGCCAAGGATCATGGCTCCAGTTCAAGTTCTCTATCCGGATTGCAGCTCATGTGGGAGCTGCCAAGGAGCCAAGCAGCCAACAGTTAAAAATAAAATGAGGCGACCGAGAACTCCTAACTGTCCTAAATTATGCACATAGCCTCAGCTGGAAATCCAAGAGCGAGGTGAGTGTGCCGGGTCTTTCTTTTTCTCCTGACCCGTGAGAAAATCCCCTGCACTTTTCCGCCTGCATTAGCAATGGAAATGCGCACAAATTGAATTGATGAATGGGAAGTATCATCACTCACTCAGCACGGGGGGCGCTAACTTAATTTAAATATCCAGTTTTAAACCTCTCTGGCTGCGAGTCCCGCTGCTTTATGGGATTGCGTTGGCATTTTATCACAGAGTGGGGAAAACTGGCTTTTCATTAGGCAATGCACTTTCATCTTGTGGCTCGTTGAAATACTTTTAAAATTGAATTTGTTTAGCGTATATTTTATTATTTTTTATATAACTTATTTTTTCAAGATTAAAAAGATATAAACTGTAAAGATGCGTTAAAAAAAATCTAGTATTTCTCCAAAACTGCTTAAAAAATGTAATGTCATCCGAATATTAATTATATTCTTTTTCTGAAGACCCTAATACAGCTTAAATATCAAGTATCAGTCCCATTGTTCCCTTAACTCAATGCCAATTGCCTGTCCTTAGCCTGGACAAATATATTTTAATTGCATCGACTGCAAACTGACTTGCCCCCTAAGGTATTCACAAACAAACCTATTTGTGCAGAAGGGGGTCATTGGGAAATTACTGAGGAATATCAATGAGGAAATCTGAGGATGTTCGGGCTGCCTAGGCATATTTGCTAAATCCGAAATCCATTAGCCATGCCGATTGTTTAGGGAGACCTTGGCGAACTCCATAAATAGAAACTATGCTCGTTTGCTGGGTCAACTGAAAGGACTTGACTGTGGGAATACGGGAGCAGATAACGCACAACGGACAACGGACAACAGATGTTAATGCCTCAGTAGGCAAAGTGCGTTTTGCTGTTGGCCTTTTGTGTGCCATTTGACCAGGTTTCTCCCGTCGCTCGCCCCCTCGCTCTAGTCTCTCTTTGCAAGCCTTGTGGTCAGTGGTGGCGTATACGCAATGTGGCCGCAAAATTGTATGGCTTGCCTGGTTTTTATGGCACAGGACTTGCAGGAGGGAGGAGGAGTTGATGTGCCGCCGCTAAGGGCATTATATCGAATTATGTTATAAATATGAAATATATTTGGGCATTCCCGGGCAATACGTGTGAGCATGTTCACGCTCCTCGGGTCCTCCGGTCCGCCGGCTCGTGGCCGCATGAAAAGTGCTGTCAATGGCATTTGCCCGGGCTTTTATGGTATTTTATGTGATGTTCGTGGCACGGAAAAAGGGAATCCTTGTTGCATAATTAAGGCATTATCATTGAGACCCCCTCCTGAGCCCCCCCTGTCACAGCTTGCTGTCCAGCTGACAACCATTAAAGCGATGCGCACGTCCATGAATATTGAAAATTTGTTCAGGACGAAATATTCAGGCATTGACTGGCACAAATTTTAATTATCTGTTAATAAGCAACGCAATTAACAACTGTTTAATTGTGCTCAATCAACTGTTACTTATTTAATAATTAAACCTAATGCTTGGGTAGCTTTAGGGAATTTTCATAAATTAAATATTAAATTTTAAGGGTTTTAAAATAATACTTTTTATATAATACTTTTTATATAATAAACATATTTGTTTTACACAAGTAATATTAAGATGGTTCTGTACTCACTTGAGGCTTTATTTTATGGATTTCAAGCTAATATCAAGTCTTTTTCTGGTTTAATGGGAACTTAGCGCGCCAAATATTAAGCACTTTCCCCCAAGCAACTACTAATGAGCATTATAGCTCCCCTAGTTATAGTTTTAGCCGATTTTAATAATAGAAATTGCAGCATTTGCACTGCTAACCTTTCATGAACCCTGTGTGGCGTGTAAGCCTTGTTATCCCTTTTACGAACGCTAAATCCTCTTATGCATGTAAATTAGTTATCATGGAAATTTTCAAATAAAAGTCAACCCCGCCCTCGACCGGCTGTTGGTTTCTGGTTGCTGTTGGTTCCTGGAAATGCTCAGCAATTTGCGGTTTCGCAGTAAATGGAAAAATAGCAATAATAAAAGGCCATCAGCAGCAGGAGCGTGCACGCAAGGAATCTATAAAAGCAATTGGTTGTACAACATTATCGTTGCATAATTTCCGCTAATTTGTGCGTCCAATAACCCAAAAGGGCGACAAATGTGGGCCAAGCGGAATGCAGTCAGCCCGTGTGTCCTTGGGGGACGAGGTTGTTGTTCGTTGGCTGGGCGAAATGTAGGAGGTGGGAGGTGGGAGAAGGGATGACTTCCCTGGAACGGCGCCAGCTGTGCGGGTCATTTGCTGGCTAATGCTGACCTGACCCCCTTCATCCTCCTCGGAGCGTCGCCCTTTACATAATGAGCGCACAATATAAGTGACTCATAAATGTTGTATTAATTTTGTTCCGCCATGCCTTGGATTTCAGAGGGAACTGTGGGAATACATACATAACACATCCGGCCGGCGGGGGACTTGTTACTTGTCGTTTGTCGCATTAATCAGCTCGCATAACAATAATGCCAACAATTACGGCGAATCAATATTTGGATTGCATTGTATTACATCGAAATCCCCGAGTGAATTTTTAGGGCGCACTCGACCGGGCCTCGAGGTTGATACAAGTGGACACTCGAGAAACGAGACCGGAGAATCCAAGTCTCCGAGTTTTCTTTTTTTTATGGCGGCAGCAGCAGCCTCGACAACATTTTATGCCTGACCATGCTTTAGTTTTATTGATTTATTTCGTTTCGCCTTGCCTCGAATGCACATTACAAGTGCCTGTTGCGGTCCACCTTTTTTCCGCTCTTCTATTTCGAGGAAACTATTTTGAAGTACATTCAAGCCAAGGAAATAATCTGGGTCTGGTTGAGTTGAACAACTTTGCTGGCTAGCGCTTCAGATGAAACTTTGCAAGCAGTAAAAGGAAAGAAAATATTCTCAAAGGAATAATTTGAAGACAGGATTCTTGGAAATACAAGAATTTAGCAGGTAATTAAATAAATATCATTTAGTGAATTTTAACCTGTTATCTTTTAAGAATATTCGTGGCTCAAGTATGATGCTTAATTATTTAAACCAAAATATGCGCAGACAAGAATATTTACATATTAATTTGGAGCGCAATTAAGAGTTTGTTTGATGCATTATTAAGTTTTAAGCTTTATGAGCTAATAAATTAAGGATGCTGTTAGGCAAAACTATTATTCACTATGGTTTTTTGAATATATAGTACGGTGCCATGATGCAATATGTTGCTATGTTGCATGTGGTCTGCTCACATTATTTTTGGCTGTCTCAAGCTCTGGCTTGGCAATTTGTCTTGCACATTTTTCGTGTTTTTCATTTTTCATTTTTTCATTTTGTTGTTGTCAGTTTTTCTCCACGCTTTTCGGATTGTTTTGTTTTCGCTTTTTCAGAGCTCTAATTGCTGCGGCTGTCGCTGTTGGGGCTGCTGCTCTTGCCCTCGTCCCCATTGTGGCAAATTATAAAAACACGACGAGCAGCAGCAGCGGCAGCAGCAGTGGCAGTAACTAAGGGCAGTAACAACAACAAAAATAATAACAACAATTGTCCCGTCGTCCTTGGCTGACCTTGCGCTGAGCAGGAGCTGCGTGAAATCCTCATTATGCGCTGCCATGTGGGCGGCACTGGGCGGAAACCGACGAGTTGCGCTTGCATTTTAATGGTTGCAATCAAAATTTCAATGCATTGTTATGAGAAGAAGCTCGCGGAAAAGTGGTGGAAAAAGAAAAACTGGCAAAGGCGGAGAGGCGGTAATAATAACAAGCAGCTGAAAAACTTAATGCCTAGCCCCTCTGGTAAAGACTTGAGTCTGGCCTATGCTGCGTATACTTAACCTTCTAATTGGAAAGTTTACCGAAAATGATGGCCCTCCCCCTAAAAAAGAAATTGTTGCAAGCTTCACTTTTACGGCGGCAACAATGAAAAAGTTCGCCAAAGCTGTAATTAGACCACGCCCCTCGAATGGGATGCTAAGAAAAACCGAAAAAAAAGCAAATAAGAAAAGAAATGAAAATGGCCGGAACTCCACGGCCCCATTCCACATCCGCCCCGTGGGCGTGAGCGAAATGATGAGACAAATGAATGAGCGTATAATAGTAAAGGCAAATAAAAGCCGAGCAGCAAGTCAAGTCGAGGACCAAGAGCAGTTTAATTTCATCAGGAGACGATGTCCTGGCTCTGGGCTGCTGTAAGCAGCACATCAGCAAATGCCTGATGATAAAATAAAATGCCAAATGTGCTCACATTATTCAAATGTCATGATAGTCTAGTGGCATGCCCCAGCAGAACAGAGTCAAGGAGAAGTCGAGTGGAGTGGAGACAAGGGAAGGCAGACGGCGCAGCTTGAGACCAAGGAGGACTCGACTTGACTTGTGGCCAACATGCGGGACTTGATATCCTCCGAGATATATGGCCAGAGTCAACCACAATATTTAACAGAAGAGGGGACGGAAGAGCCGACGGTCTTCACGAATTTCAACTATTGTTTAATTTGCCGTGAAATTTGCAATTTAAACAAATTGGTGAAACGAGGGCATATTGTTGCATATATTAAATTGACAATTGAAAAAGTAATGGAAGGTTAAGCTCTTTATATGAAAGCTTTATCTTTAAACTTAAATAATATTGATTACAAAAATTATTCAAATTTAAATTTCTACATTTAATTAAGCTAAACCTTTCACAGAAATATCTCAAGAAAACTATAAGATTCCTTTATTTTATTATAAGAAACTAAAAATAGCTTCTTCCAACATACACCACTTGATAGCTGGCTTAAACTTCTATCATATCATAAAATAAACATTTCTCTACGATTTCTCTCAACTTGAATTAAAAGTAAAAGATTTTTAAGACCACAATTATAGCTTAATGTGTTCCTTTGTAATTGTTTTCCTTGGGGGATGATTTTGTTTCTCAGATGCCAATGAAAATGCATTTAATAAAATATTCAACGCCCAGACACTTAATTAGACCGAAGAATATTCTTCAGAAAATATACTTCTTGATAACTTTTTCAATTAGAGTTGTGCATATCTTGGCAGACTCATTATATCCCTGAAAATACATCCATCTGCATATAAATGTACAGCCATTTTCGGTTCGCTCGTGGCGGCAGATGCTCAAATCTCCTTTATGTGACCGCCCCCCAATAAATGTTTTTATTTGAGCATTTTCGGCATTCGTTGGGCGGTTTAAAGGCGGTAAATGCGACAGGAGAATGGCGAGGATTGGGTCAAATCCTTTATGGCTAAGCTGGGGAAGGCAACGCTCATTCCAAGGATGTCTGCGCGCACTCAGCGCAGAGCATTTGTTTTGTCTTTTACATGCGGAGTGCAGACTTCGTGTGACAAGGCATAAATAACTAAACACCTGCAGAATGTTGGGGGAGACGGGGACGACTCCTTAAGTTTTTCTGCTCCCTTTGGTAGATGGCTTTCCCAGGCTGTCCTCGCTCGTTTGTCGTGTCTGCATTGGCGTTATAAATTACCCACGACTCGTTCGTCGTCTGCCCTTACACAAGGCATTTGTCAATATATCCTTGCTGTCACAGGACTAACCAAAACGGTGCCGTCAGATTTTTACCCGCCAAATATTTTCATGACGAACCTGAGTTCCGTTTTTCTTTGGGGCGCCATCCAGTGGCAGGCACAGGGAAAGTTACGAAGCTTTTGGTGGTGAAAAGCTTTGGGAGTTAAGAGACAGCGAGAGAATCTGGCAGAGTCCTGCCATCAGCTGTTGTCGGAGATAAGCCAAAAACAGGCAGACAAGAGTTAATCAATAGGAAAACCGACTATCAAGGCTATTTTGGCTGATAAGAAATGTGTGAAAAGATAATGTTTTAACAAAGTTAATCGACGGTGTTGGATTATGTAAATTCATGGAAAAATCCAGGTGTTACTATGTTAGGGGGCATTGCTTACAATTAATATTGGTAAATGTAATAAGTTATATATAAATATTATAACTTAGTATTTGTGGTTAGCTATGTTCGTTCATGTAGAAATTATTCACAAAAATTCACAATATTCAACGACTATAAACAAAAAGATTTGATTTTACTTAAATATTAATTAAGGAATTCTTGAAAGAAGAATTTCATAAACTTATGAAAATATTTATGAACTTATTTTAGGTATCCAGAACAATTAGGGTATTTATTTATGGGGTCGTTTTGATGTATAAATATTATCTTGTATTATCTAGGCTTTCAGATTATTTATGACCAATAAATCAATGCAGGGTTATTCAAACATAAAAGTGAATAATGTGTATGTACAGGAACCTTTATGAAAGTTTAATAAATACCTAATGTATGTACAGTTAATACAAGTAAATATATATAGTTTTATTCAAGGAACTATCTTCGTATTTTCCATATTAACTGCTAGACAGTTAGTTATCTTGCCAGGACTCTCTTCCTTCCTCTATTTCCTCTCTTTAGTGCCATACAAAGCTCTCATCAGCGCGGATTGCCGCTCTTGGCGGAGAGCTTCCGCTCTTGATACGCGCTCTTTGCCTCACTCGGAGGCAGCCAGCTGAAGGCCAGGACATGATTTGCAGTTCGTCAGTTGATTGGCAACACGTTTGCCGGAAGGTAATGCGCCCAGCCCAGAGCAACAGGAAGTGCTTCCGATTCGCGGCTCGCATCCTTTTCCGAGTTGGAGTCTCGCTCTCGTAGTTCTCGTCCTCGGGGCCAGTGTGTATGCGTAGTTCGGGTGCCCCATCAAGTGAAGTTCCGGCTACAAAAAAAGCAAGCAAAAAACCAGTGATTCGAGTGGCAATTTTAATTACTCAGGAAAATACTAAAGGAAAATAAAAACACATTCAAGGAGATGTGAGAGGGGGATTGGTTGGCCAAGTCAACTTGTTGCTATTGGCCTTCAGTTCAAAACCTGTTGCCCTGTCGGCCCATGGGTGGTGGCAGAAATAGAAGCCACAACAAATCGCTGGCTAGCTGCAAATATTTGCTCACCAATTTGTTTGGCTCTGTCCTGCTCAAACCCCTCGATAAATTAATAGCTTAATGTGCGAATGGACGAGGACTAGGGCACGGCAATTAGCAGCTCGGGACCAGGACATTCGGGCAACTAAATTTGCATTAAACACATTTTAAATTAACAATTATGTAACCCAGACTCAAACCCAGAGAAAAAAAACACAGAAATACAAGCAAAACTGTAACACCTCGGAAAGCAAAGAAGACACCTGATCCTGCGCCATCCTTCGGCCTGACTCTTGCTGTGTGCCAAACAATAACAAAAGCGGATTAACACTTAACTCGACGGCAATGATATGACCCAGACCAAACCTGAAACAGAAACAAAAGTCCCCCTGCTTTTCGCTCCTTCCCCCTAAAACCCTTTAGGCGTTGGCTTGACCCGACCCTTTTTCTCAGTCAATCTAACTGGGGTTAGGAAACCCTTTTCAGGTGTTCTCGGGGTGGTAAAAACTCCAGAAATTACACTGAACAACAAGGAAAACGGGGGGACAGTTTGAAAACACCAGAAACTAAACCAATTTGCATAGGTCTTTGATCGTATTTAGAAAAAGACAAGCCGCCGCACAACATTTCTGATTAATTTTCATTAGAAGTTCAAAAGTGGCTGCTGCCGCCCATCTTTTGTTGCCCAGTGCTCGACGGCCAACGGGGAAGTGAGCAGCCAATTGTTGTCCTTAAGCCGCAAAATTCACCCAAAGTTTATATTTTTGCTGGCCCTTTATTTTTATTTATGTCCGCACATATATATATTTCTGGACCGGGCCTCGGCAATTTGCCTGGTAATTTTTTGTTGGCTGACCTGCTTGCTTGGGTATATCTACTTTTCCGGCAGTTTCCTTGGCAAGAGGGGGTTTTTCTTTTTTTTTTTTTTTTGTGTTGCGTTTCGTTTTCAGTTTTCAGCGCGAGAATGTTTCCAACTGAGTTGATTATGCTTGGCGCAAATCAAAGGCGGCAGCCCGTCCGAGTATCCCAATATCCATCCGGCGAACCGGTATCCTTAAATTTTCAACATTCTCCTCGGCTTTAGTTTGAGCTGCTCGCTCCCGCTCTTTGTTCGATATATATAAACACATGTATATATATTTATATATACATAGCTCAGTCTTTTATCTGCGAGGAGCTCCCTCGAGCCGTGACCTTGTCGTTGGGTTTGGGTTCGAGCGGGGAATGTGTGTCCGCGGGATGTTGGGGGGTAGAGCTGGATATTTGCGACCTAAATATTTCAGAATTAATTTACCAAATTAAAGCCGGTCTGCTTATCCAAGCCACTGAGCATCGCAATTTATCTGCAAACATGGCCGCACACACCCACTCTGACACACACACACACCACATGCACCCATAGGCACGCACACCTATTCATGACGAACGCCCAAAGGTATTAATTAGTATGGCCCAGCGAACAAAAAACCAGGGAGAGAGACAGAGACACGCCACTAAAACTTGTTATAATGCAATAAAGCATAAAACACACGCCCACAAAAATCCATAATCCGAGTCTCAGATTTTCCTATTTTTTTTTTTTGTTCGTCCTTTCACCGAAATCGAGACATTGAGTCCATCTTTCGGGGTGTTGACACGGCATAAACACAGACAGACAAACACAGGCAGTCACAGGGTGGAACAGATAATAAAACCTGGCGAGTCTATATGGGGCAGTAATATTTTCCTTTTTTTTATTTTTATAACCAGCACTTGTGGGGCATAAAGGTATACAGTCAGCAAAAACATTTTGGAACAAGGAAACTATAGTTTCCATATAGAAATGGTGCACAAATATATAGTTTTTATATAGAAATAGTGCAGAAATATAGTTAAAAACAGTTATTTTTCATTGCCCAAAAGCTCACAAATGTATGCTCTATTTCTATTTGTATATTACCTTTTGAGAACACCTTTGGATGGATAAGTTTCCAGTGTCAGGTATTTTAAATTCCCCATTTGTTTAGCATTCCAGGTCAGAAACAAAAATGATTTTAATCCAATGAAAAGCGGATAGACAAAGCCATAACAGCTGCACAGAAAGTTGAGTGGTTTTATTTCCTCAATGGATTATGAATTGTTCACCACAGAAAGTTGGAACTCCAAAGCCGCGGATTAAAATCCTTTGAAGGCGGCTTACTAGTAGAAAAATAATTACAGATAATTAAGCTCTCTAACAACTCGCATTTCACGGATAGTGACCCATCCAGCAACCAAAGCAGAATTTATTATTATTGCCATTGTTTGTTTATACTCTTCTTTCGGCGGTACTTGATGTGGCAATTCCCGGCGCCTTTTCCGCAGTGCGATAAGCGGCAAAACGGCATAACGGGAAAAGCAAAATAAAAAAACCTCAAATGTATACATTTGAATGCCATTATCACAAAGCGCTCGCTGATAGGCAGCGGGCAGGAACCGGCGGCAATTTAGCCGCAGAAAGCCACTCATTGTCTGGCGGCTATGCCTTGTGCGGGTGTGCGTGTCTGCAGTGAAAAAAATAGGATAATAGAATGGAAATTATTAAGATTAAAACTGAAATCCATTTGGGAATGAAGCTTATAAATTATAAAATTTTCTCAGTGGAAAGCAAACAATTATAACCCATTTAACAACCATTTAATATAAATTTATGTCTTCTCATGTTTTCATAAGGGATTAAGCTCTCTGTTTAATTTAATTCTTAGTTTAATAAACTTTTCACTGCAGATAATTAATACTTTGTCCTTTGAAAAAGATTTTAAAAGCATGAAATAAAATGTAATAAATTTAATTTTCTTGCCTTCATAAATACAGCTATTAAAACTCGGAATTCGAATGATTCCCCCACAATATAAACCTTATATTTTGGTTCTGTGTTCCTGTGTATACCTACAGCTATGTGCTTCAGTGTATGCGATTATTTCCAAGCAATTTACTTTAATTCGTCGCATTTTAGAGAGCCAGAAATATGCCAGAGACAGAAACACACAGAGGCAAAGTCATCAAGCGACTTGCTGAAGTACCAACATAGCCCCCAACTTCCAGTTAACCCCTCTTCGCATCCGCTTAACCTGTGCCACCCCGGCCAAACGTTGGTTCAGCCCTGGTAATTCCGTTTTTATTGACTGCAATCATCATCTCCATCATCATTATCATTCTCGCACAGCCATACGGCTTTGCTTTTTCGGTGGCCCTGCCATGTGGACACATGTTTTTCCGGATTTCGCCCACTCACACTGGCAGTTGTAATTGCAATTTTGTTTAAATTTCGGGCACTGGCAAATTGAAACTAGGGGAAATTATAGCAGATGGGGGGGCTGGCCAGATAAATTGATCGACAAAACACAGATAAAGCTAACAGATACGATGTTGGCCCAAAGCCACCCGCAGATGCATAAACACAAATTCCCACAGAAACACAGAGAGACAGAGAGAGTGAGAGATACACAAATTGCTGAATTGCGGTTCCGGAAATATGGGTACTTATATTTTCGGAATTTAAATTAACTTTGCTAATGAGATATTTGGACATTTTGTATTGGCCAATTAAATGTTTCAAATTGAAAATTGGCAATACATACGAAGGGGAATTCTGCAAAAATACTACAGGTAGTTGTGTGACAATAGACAATTAGGTTTATTTATATTACAACCCGTATTTGAATTAATCGAAAAGGCAATAGGTAGAGATTGGTTTTAATTAAAGGATATTATCTTCTATATTTAATTGGGCTTAAGAGCTTTGTTTAATTACCCTTTACAATATTTAAAAGAGCTTATAATAGAGGAATATTTTCTGGCTGATTAAGCTCATTATAATATTCTGAATACATTTTATTTAAGGGATTAGAGTCTAAAAAACTTAATTTTTGTACATGTATGAAGCTGCAAGCTAATTTGAATTCCCCCAACCGTAATTACAACAAATTGGCTTGGTCAGGTTCCGGCTTCTCCTCTAACAAGTAATTTCGGATGCACAACAGGTGTCCTAACCTCTAATTGATACCCTGGCCTTTGTTCAGTGACCAACATCATGAGTGTGATCAAGTGAACTGCCACAGAATAGAAATTGAAGCGCCATTCCAAACGTAAAACGGAAACGGAAACGCAACACAACGCTCGAGTGTGCAAAATGTCAAATTTAAATCTGTC
Source organism: Drosophila orosa (assembly GCA_018904745.1). NCBI lineage: Eukaryota > Metazoa > Arthropoda > Insecta > Diptera > Drosophilidae > Drosophila > Drosophila orosa. The sequence goes on from JAEIIH010032299.1 coordinate 25,528, forward strand.
GAATGCGCCACGTCGCCTGGCCCCCGGTACGGCCACACCTGTGTCCAACCGAGGTCTGGTTCCAGGTCAGGCCACCATTCCGGGTGGTGCCGGAGCTGGTGCAGGTACCGGTAACAGTCCAGGTGCCAGTGCCCCAGTGCCCGCGGTGCTAACGGCACGACTGACCTCCGCCAACACGGTTACCAGCACTGTAACAACGACCCTCGAGCAACAGCAGCAGGTGTTGCAGCACCAGGTGTCACCGGAGCGCCACCAACAGCCCACTTCCTGCCCGGACTCACCCATTCGTCGGGTATCCTCGAGCTTAAAAAACTCAGCTATGGATTTTGCCTCGCGGTTCTTCAACAAATGCAAAGCGGCCACATTTACGGTGGATGGAGCCACCTACACAATCGGTGAGTAAACTAAGAATGGGAAATCTGTTTGGAGTTAAGTGATAGTGCATCCTATATTAGCTACATATATGTAACTTGTTTGATGCAAAACCTATATGTAATAATTTCTGAATGAGTTATTTACTAGTTTTCATACTTTGTAAAGTTATTTCTATATTCCCACTACGAAAATCCAACTTTAAATAAAAACTTACCACCATATTTATACCTTAAAGTTTTGCTGAATAGTATAACTTTGGCTTAATACATTATTTTTCTATTCCCTGTTGAACTAAGAGACATTTTGCACGCAGACCGTACAAAGTTGTATACGAAATGAAAGCATTTCCAGTTACCTGTGTGCATCGAAGGGGAATAACAATAGCCATTACGAGGTCAACAAGTGTCTGTACAGGGTGAAAGAGAGACCTCATGCATGGGAAATTTTGTTATTTTGGCATTTCTTTCATTGTTTTACACCGCCCCTAATTTCCACCCCTCGCTGCACATTCCACATTTTGTGTGCAAGGTTATCGATTGACATTGGCCAGGTGCTCTTCCTGTGCCCTCGTTTCGATTCTGTTTTCGCTTTCCGTATCGATTCGACGTAGCCGTGACAGTAAAATTGGTAATTCACTGCGAACTGACGATGACGCGTCTCCGTCTTGTCGTGTCTTGTTCTGGGGAAAGATTGATTGCAATTTAATAAGCTGGTTATAGCCCTGGGCATGACATGCCTGAGAATGAGCGGAAGGCCAAGATGAAGACACGCGAATATCTTCAAAAGATGCCATATACATATATTAGAATATCTTACAGCTCTGCAGATGAGTGTACATATGTAAATTAATCTACAAAAATTAACTGTAAAGCCTACAAATAAATAGGAGAATATTTAGGGATGCTATTTTCAAAAGTTTTCAGTTTTTCCTTAAATAAACTTGGCAAACTTATCACAGATTGGTGGAATATAATTTCTATAAATCATAGTATATATTTTCTTATATTTTTAATGTTAATTATTTTATCGTAACACTTTCTTCTAATATTCTTACCAAAACAATTTAAACTTGAATATATTTTTTATTTCACTGAAATTTCAATTATTATTAAGCTGAAATAACTTTATTTTCGAACCATGTTTAAAAATAAAGCCTTCTCATTGGAAATACTTCTAGGAATAATTCATTTTCACACAAGATCCTGTATCCAAAATGTATTGATAGACCTAGATTTAAGTGTGATTCTGCCTATACTCCAAAAACAACGCTTGATGGCAAACATTGATTGGAGGCATGCTTCCGTAGCCATTTCTTATTCAATTAAATTCAAGGCTTTACCTGAGCAGACGTGTGTTGGCATAGCAATTGTCGCCGAAATTGGAAACTCACGTGCCGAGGTGTTAAGTGTGTCTTACTGGTCCACGCCGAAGTTCTCCCAGCTCCCCCATGTCTCGCCTCAGTGGAAACCCAACCCCGGCAAGTGATATGCCAAAAAGATAACTTTGATACGGCACGCAACTTTGAATCCAGGCCCAGTCCCAGGAGGCGAATTCGTGAACAGATTTTGCTGACTGAAGAGGATTTCTCTTCTCTCTCGACGTTCGTGTGCGTGGGTGTTTATGTCCCGAAAATCTGCGTGAAATCATCGGCTATATGCAAATCGTTTGATATCGAACTGTAATGTAACTTTTCCGCCGTTGCCGTGTGAAATTTAAATCGGAGGGCAGACACACAAATATATATATATTTTTTAATTAATGCGCGGCGACCCTGGCACTTTAATGATATGTTTTTGTTCCAGCATCGATTTACATATCTGCATCCTTCACATACTTGGCAGCTTTACAAGTTTTAATGATGCCACGCAGGCCAGTTTTATTAATGAACAGCGAGAAATAGGACAGCTCTCAAAGGAAATTGCTGGGAAAATCCTTTTATTACGACGGCATCAGCTGTGTCCCTTCAATTAAAACTCGAGAGTGGAGAGGAGTTAGGCTGTGCAATCCTTTGCAATTCCAACGGGGCGTAATGCAATTAAAAGTGCCACCAGGAGGAGAACTAAAGAAAATTGAAGGAATTCCCAAGTCCGGCCGAACAAATTCCGCCTGAGCGTCCTGTCCCTCTTCAGGGTAAGGATATCACCCCCTTGAAAGTTGTTGAAATGTGTCAAAGTATTTGTCCGATTTGCACTTGGAGAATCTGGATTTCTGTGGAAAAGAATATTAAAATACTTTTGCCTGGAGACGAAAGGAGTTTCATTGAGTTAGATTAGATTCCTTCAACTCTTAAAAAATATTAAAATTCTTTGTTGCCCTATTATTTTCTATTAAATAACCGTTATGAATTTATTTCCTGAACAATCTACTTCAAATTATAATCATTAAAGTATAAAAACTGTCACAAATTCCAGCTTCTTTTTTGGCAGCCAGAACTTAAATAACTTTGAGTTCTTTGCTCAGGTTCCTTTTATTAATAAGCCTGCCTGCTGGCGCAAATTTGTCTGTGGCGTTTTAATCTTTAATTGTTGATTATGTATGCACAAGTGGCAGCGACGGAAGCTGCCACACAAGTGAGCAGCAGTCCTTGCAACCAGGGAACAGGAAAGACAACCCAAGTTGTGTGCCCCAAAACCGATCCTTCGTCCCCTCGTCCGCACATGCACTTTTCGTCGTCGTCCTTAGTCCTTGGTTCTATTTCACTCTGTCGTCGATGTCTGCTTGTGTAATTTGCAGTTGGCGGAAATTGCTTTGTCAACGCTGCCAGAGTGTGGAGCGAAAAGCAACTGGGCAGGTCCTCCGAGTCGGCCACAGGAGGTCCTACCGATGGCCGCCCAAGACCGGGTCCTGCAGCTCGCCGCTTGGCGGCCACTGACTGATGTCATAGATGTGCAAATTAAAAATAATGACAATAAAGATTTTCCAAGACAACCAGAAATTCTGGTTGCTAACGTTGGCCTAACCTAAACACTTTATCAAACTATCTAAATTGTTTGCAGGCGGAAATTAAATTAAATTGTAATTTACAAGACCTGAGAAAATATTTATGCTAAAGGCGAGTATTTAATTATAGTTTGGGTCACCTTCCTTTATCGAAACTCCTGGGGGCACACTTTACATGCATATTAGTTGAGTGAATAAGTTTCTTTAAGTACTAATATTTATAGTGAATTTATCTTAATCGATATTATTATAATTTATGAACGCCACCTTTTACTGAAGGGCATTCGCGAACCAAGCACAATCAAAGCGCTTACTTTTTTGCACCTTAATTGCAGTTTAAGGCAGGAAAAAAGTTCCAGGGAATAAGGAAAAATCCAATTCCGATTCCGCCTGAACCTCACCTAACCTCCCCGCTGATCCATTCCGGCGTACGACATTAATCAAGGCGGTAAACGACGGCAGCGGTGCCATTGGGTCGGGCATGACCAGCGCCCATTACCTCGACAGAGTCGTTGATTTAGTTGCTTTCCACCAGCCAGTCGTACCTGTTGCAATCGAGAATTTATTGATTGAGGGCGAAGGATTGGAGCAGAGCTCTGGCGACGAGCAACAAGCAAGAGTGTGGTAGAAAAATGAAAATCGATTTCACGCTCAAATTGATTTGGTTTTTATTGCTTTGGCCATTTAATTTATGTTTCCCCGCGACAAAGGCTGCCTGCTATAAAAGCATGCCGAGGGATAACAATGCAAGGCGCAGAGTGAACGGAAGGCACAGGAAGGACCCGAGTTGGATTCTTTGTTGCGTTACGCTTTGACAATATTAGCGCTTATAAATTTAAATTGCTTGTACGTCAGACGACGAGGGGGATCCTTGTAGGAAAACAAAGAAACAAGTCGGCTTGTGGGCGAAAAACATTCCTTTGGCATCGAGGTGACGGCCCTGACAAGATGTCGCTGCTCCTGCTCCTGCTCAATGGTCCCGGTCCTGGTCCTGGTCTTGGTCTTCGTCCTGGTTCTGGTTCCTCCTGCCAATGTGTTGTTGCTGGCAACATTGATTTTCTGCTCTGCCACCGAATGCCAACAGCAGACTAACCCAAACCCAAACTGAGTAAAGCAAACCAAGCCCTGCTTTTTGGACCCACGCACACACCCTACTTTATTTTGTTGTGAATGTTAGGGGTTTTTTTTTCCTCGGTTTTATTTTTGGGTGGGAAGTGAACAAGTGGATTTCCCCACTAAACTCCGACCCGACTCTTCCCCAGTCCAAAAATGCTGTTGAGGTTTGCGGGCATATTTTGGCAAAAATGTTTTTGCACCAAGTCAAAACGAAAGCTGTTTGGGGTATATCGGACTTTCGGAGCCTTGTCTGTCAGAGACTAGAATGGCATTCTAAGCTTGTCTAAGCTTTGACGTCCAAATGCAGTTAACTTGGCAAATGTAAATTGTGCAAAATAAAATAGGGGAATATTTAAGGAACGTTTTGTGTGTTTGATATGTTGACATAATGTCAATGTTGTATATAATTGAATTAATCCAGGCTTTTCGGTGAATGAATTAAAGCCCTTTGTTTACCATTTGAAAAAAAATTATTTACCTATTATAAGCGTCTTTTTGGGCAGAAGCCCCAAGAACGATTTTATTATACATGTTTTTCCTTTATATAAATATATAATTTAGACATTCATTATTTATTTATAAATTTATATATTAAAGAACCCTTCTCAGGGTATCTATATAGTTATATATACCCAGGTCATTAGTTGCTCTGCCATCGTCAGACATCCTGTTGGCATCCTTTACTTCCTGTCACCATCACTGGCTGGCTGCCGTTGTCACTTTCAACACTCTGCCACCGCCTTTTGCAATTTGTTTCGAATTTGGCATTAATTTTTCACACGGTACCAGCAGGGAAATTGAAATGTTGCTATAACGGAAAGTCGTTACGAGAATAGTGACGGGCAGGGGATGGATGTAAGATATTACAGGTTTTCTAGTCTCAGTGAAGCCTTAGAATTCAATTATAAGTTTATTAGTCAGGGCAGGGCGAAGACCAAGTTAACTCTGTGGCTAAAACTGTGTTAATCGAATGAAACTACTTAGGCTGAAACTTTTCGAGCTTAACATTCTCTGGCAGCAATGAAGCACCGACGGCAGCTGGAGAACTCATAAAGCCCCCCAAGATACTCCAAGACAGGCAAGCAGACTGAAAACAGGATAAATACTTTCAAAATATACAAGAATAAGTATCCATTTCCATCTTCCCAAGCCACTGCTTGTCCTCATCTTTAATGGCGTCGGCATTCAATTTAATTGCCATCGTTTCCGTAGCTGATTGCTCTCAATTTCCAGCCGGCGACTAGGCAAAGCAACCGCTGGGCCTCCCTCCATCTGACGTTTGCTGTTGGTCAGGTGCTACACGGCCAGGTGTTTGGCGAGTCATTTGGCAACTTCAATCAACGGAAATTGAAACGCAAACGTTGGGCATCCATTTCCCTCACGAGTTTTTCCGAACCTCCCCCGCCAAAAACTGAAACGTGCGAATGATGAAAGTGAAAGAGAAGTCTCAACATGCTGCACTCCCTGGAGAGTTTCACAGTACAACTTCTGTAACTCTATACTACGAGCAATCTATGATTGGTCCGACATGAGGAAATATTAAGCTCGGTTTTTAATTCCCCAAAGAAATATTCTAAGAATTAAATACGTTTATGTTCAGCCAAACTAAAAGACTTTCCTGAAGGTTCAAGTTATACAAGTTTCCCTGTAGTATCTATACATCTATACTCCATGGCCATATCTATTCCGGCAGTTATTGTTTGCCCAATCCAATGCCATTCCCGACTTCATATTTATTTTACGGCCAGAATTGGGAATGAAAACCAAACCTACTGCCACAGAGGATAACCAACTTGTTGTTGTTTATTTCTCCATTGCCCAAACTGCACGAAAAGAAACGAAAAATTTAATTTAAAAAACAAGCAACTCGATTGGCGTGTGAATGCGCAGCTCCATCCGACGTTCGTTGGTCCCGACGAAAAAAAAGGAGAAAATAAAATAAAATAAAAATTGTTTACATTTCATGGCCCAGTGCCAAAGCTTCACGTAGCCTTCATTGCGGGTGACAACATCTCACTACACAAAAAAAAAGGGACACACTATTTTAAAAGGCTGGTCTATGGTGTTGAAAATACGTTCCGGGTTTAAGCTGATAAAAGGGAAAAACGCCGAGAGATTCTTTTAATTTGTCAGAGTTAATCAAGGGAAAAAGGGACTAAATAAATTACATTTTTTTGTACAAAGCCCTCACACTCCTAGGGATTTTCATTGTTTATTTAATGTCCTTTGAATTTTCCATCGAGAAGCCATATTATATTTCTCAATTCAATGAATTCTTGCCACTTAACTAACCCGAGAGACTGCTCGCTCGCTCACATTCCAAAAATATTCAATTCATTTACATCACAAATGCACAACCATATATAACCCGTCGTCGATGAGTGGATAAAAATACCGAGTGCTATGGGAGTTCATCTTCCATCGGGCAGACCGCCACCTAATTGAAATTGTAGTCGCATCATCAATCATAGCCGCATAACGTATACGCAGCGTATGCCAGCATAAGCAATATTCTTATCAATTTACCAAAACACTCCACGGCACCTTGTGACCGACCAGCAGCAGCAGACGACGGCCGACAGGCTATGCTCGATATAAATTATTATGGCAATCATCGGTGACTTTTATTCAGGTCCAGAGCCAGCTGGGAAAAGCCTTAAGGAAAATTGGTTCTCGGCTGGAACAGAAAGAAAAGTAAAAGAAAAGCAAAATGCGCAAAGAACTGAAAAACAATAACACAGCAGGTGATATTTTTTATGGCCAGCTTTTCTCTTATACCTTTTTCAGTTCTTTCTTGGTACTTTTTTTTATGGCTTTCTCTGGCGGCGCCTTGAACCTGAATGAAACGTGCCAAAGATGTTGGCGGCGGTTCTTGTTATTATTTTCGATGTTTTCGTTCTGGTTGGGCATTCATTAAGCATCCCCTGCTTTTTATAAAAGGTGTATGTAGAACATAGGGGTATATATGAATTCGGGGAAAATAAGGTAATGAGAAGAAGAAATAAATATATTTCTGATCTTGGGTCATACAAGAATTAGATATCCGTATTTTTTTTTTAATCTCTTCATTTATGATTTATATTAACTCTGAATTCATAGATGTACAGATGTTATTATTATTCAAATCCACTTCCATGAATTTTACTTAAGATAAGTGAAAACTAAGGTAAGTAAAACAATCTGGCTCGAAGGACCAAGATGGCAAAATCTAGAGAGTGTAAGGTATCCCGTAGACGAGGCCCTCGACAATTGCTTCCTTTCCCGCTTTCTGCTTAACTTCGTGAAAGGTCCTGTAAATTTAATTTAAAGCAAACTTCTTAATAACGGAATGCAATGCAGAGAAATCTCTCAGCTGCAACGAATGTACCAGGAAAAGTTTACCTCGCACAATGGGTGCGTGACCTGCGGAGCACTTAGCGAAGTGCTTATTGAATTTACCACCTGGACAAAGGGGACCGGCGAGTTGCCTCCCCTTCAATAAGCAGCTACTATACACATTGTATTCGTCGGTGGATGAGAAAACGAGTTTATCGCCAAGCTTATCACACGGCTTTGACTGCGAAAGCTCGCACTTTGCATAATTTGTAGCCACGGGCAACTTTTGACTGTGCCAACTCCTCCATTCCACCATCTCCTTTGGGAATGTCTCTATCGTAGTTTGGTTTATAATGTCCTTAGACTATTTTGCTTCTATCAGTTTCCCGCAATTTATCTGAAAATCTAAGCGACAAAGAAAAAACTTTCTGCGTTTGTAATTCTTTTTTTTTTTTTTTTTTGCAATTTTACTCAACCAACTTGTTGTGGGTGAACTAAAAATAAAAAGGGGACAAAAAAAAAGGGATGCGATCTGGGACTCTGGGGCTTGCTGGCTTTTGCTGGGTGTGTCGCTCCTTGGAGAGCGTCATTGCCGTCGCACACGCTAGAGAATTGTGTTTTAGGGGCGTGCCGGCCAAGTTAGTGCTGTGCTCTTGCCGGGGCTCTAGTTTGTTTATTGCCCTGCCCGCAGTTTTGCTCTACTTTCGCTGCTCTTCTGCGCTGATAAAAATCTACTAAACTCGACGCGGCGTAATTGAAAGGCACAATGGATAGATGGGAGATGCAGGCAAGTTTTGGTGGTTTTTTTGTTCAAACAGGCACAATGTTGGTTGGAATGTCTAGAAATATGCTGATTGCAAGAGAATGTACTATGGTTTCGTTGGTTTCTCAAGAGTTATTAACTTAACTTTACAAAATTGGATGTAGCAGACACTTATGATCTTTCATTTTAACATAAAGTATGATTTTTAATATCTTCTCAAAAAGTAAATCATATTCATATACGCTTTCATTTTGAATTTATAACATAAACACATTACCATAAAGCAATGTTATTATTCCTGTGAAAGCTCTTGTCTGCAGCCAACTAGAAAAATTAATTACCAACTAAGTATAAACAGGGGAAAAGAGAGACAGAGAGAGACTCGTAAAAAGCCAGACGTTCCCTGCTTTTTTTTTTATATCTCTTCGCCACCCATACCATAGGAAATCAATCTTCATTTCGCTGTCACACGCTGCGTATACGTAATATTGTTGTTCTTCTTCCTTTTCGCTTTTTTATGGAACACAAATCAAATTTATGCGCTGGTCAACGATTTTGATGGCCCCCAGTCCACTATGCCACCACTCCATGCCCCCTTCAGCCAGTGGCTACGTGTTTGGAAAACTGATTCCAGTGAGCGGGCGGCGGCGACTGCCATTGCAGCTGCTGTTGGTGTTATTATTATTGCGAGTACTATTCGTACGATATTTGTTGGGCAAACGTATAGATTTATGTATATATACACGAGACCTCTGATGGATCCTATTCCCATTTCCGCAGCAGCCGATCCCGATGCACACGTTGGCCTGGGCAAATTGAAATTGAATTGCGAACTTTAAAAAGTTTATGGCCAAAACGAGGCGAGTGGCACATCCACAGCGCACTTAGCGGACCAAAATGGGGATGGGCAGTGGCTTAGAGGGGATAAATTCCTGTCCTGTATGGCAGCAAAGTTGTCTTGTGTTCGTTCGCCGGCTCGTTGGCAAGTTTTGTGGCAACTGTTTTGCCCCCAGGACTTTGGCCTCCACTTGGCTCTGGTCCTTCTCCTAGTCCATTCGCATTTTATCCTGCAGTTACTAACATCTATATATTTGTTTGTGTTTCAACTGTAATCAGACTAGCACAAGCAGATAAACAAAAATTCATTTTTATCGTTGACTACACTCAATTATTTATTTATTTATTTTTCTGTTGCTGGTCCTCCAGTGTGGCAATGATTTTGATTTGATTTGTTTGCAAACTCATTTAGCTTAAAAAGAACGCGTGATGGCCAGAGATATGTGGGCGGGTTAAGGCGAAGAATGGTCGAGGGTTAGCCTGCGGTTTAGGAACGCCAGTTGAGTTTCCCTAATGATATGTGGGTTATTAGGCAGACAAGCACTGACCAATGAAGCGATTAGGGAAAAACTTTCGATCAAAGGACCTTCAGCATTTGAGTTATCTTACTATCGTTTGGATACAGGGTGTTTTTTTATGAGTTTAAAGTAAAGCAAGTATAAATATACATTTTAGGTATAAATTCGAAGTAAACTTTTGTTTTATATTAATCAAATGACTAATCGCTTTAAAAAGGCATCCCAAAACTCTAAAAATCACCCTGTATTTTGACTACCAGGCAAAAGCTTGGATAGTAAATCATGCATGAACAGAAGCTGACCGCCTCACTCGCATTTTCCGTCTGCCAGCCTACTGAGCATATTGACCAAAGGCTTGCAGAGAGCCCTACGGAAGCCAGAGGAAGGATATTTACTCAGCTTCCGCCTCAGCTTCACCAGCTCCCTTGCCATCCCCCTCTCACTCTGACTGCCTTATCCTCGCCATGTCCCTGTCATTGATTTCTGTGCTCTGAAGTGCATGGGAATGTTGTTTGCTTTTTAAGCAGGCGACTGACCAATTCCCGTGCTTGACCAGGAAACGCCTCAGCGATTCCATGATTACATCTGGGCTTTTGGATACAGTCCGGGCTCCATCAAACACACACACACACACGGAGAAACAAATACCTGCAATCCTCCGAATACACACCAATCGTACGCATAAATAATCAAAAGGATGCGATGAACTCTCGCAGCAAATCAATAAATTAATGCCGAATGCTATCCAAATCGATTTTCATCTGAAATGCAAGCAGGCCGCACACACAGTCATATTTTTTCCTGTGATTAATTCACCACCATGCGACTTCTGTGCCAAAAACTGCACTTAATAAGGCCGTAAAAAATGAGCTCATTTCATATGCTGAAAATATGTGAACACAGGCATAACCAAAATGAAAACTTTTCGCTGCCAGGTAAATAATTAATTTTTATTTTATAACAAGCAAAACATGGGGAAACAAGCTTAAGCGAGTGTGTGTTTGTGTGTGCGTGGATTGAGGGTGAACGTTGGAAGGGAATGGAGAGGGGGCACTTGAGGCAAACTAATTAGGAGTAAAAATATAGTACTCTCGAGCTTGTTACTGTTCCGACTGAATGTTTACCCGATGCCGGCAGCTACACAACAGCACAAAACAATTTTCAGCATTTTTCTTAGCTTAATTAAAGTAATAATTAGTTATGAAAATTACTGTAACTAAAAACAGAAACTAAAACTAACTTAATAAGAAAAACTCTTTTCTTAAAGCCTAAAAATAGCATATATTCGACGATCCTACAGAGATCACTATGGGTTTTAATTCCCTTTTAAAGGATTAAAAAATTTAAAATTAAGATATTTTGTTTATGTCAGCGGCCCATGCCCATCGTACCGCCGTTGGCCACTGAGCTTGCTGAGCTTTCGCTCTCGCCCCTCTTGCNCTCCCGCGCTCGCTCTCGCACTGGTTCCCCGTTTCGAAGCGCGGGCCTCGGGTGCAAATGCTCAATTCCACGATC
>JAEIIH010032301.1:0-23975 GCA_018904745.1 Drosophila orosa
TCCTAACGCCTTTCTGCTTTCTAGTATATTCGAGCCTGAACTGAGTACGCCGCTTGAAGAGGGCGCTCACGAACAGCCGTTTTAAACTATTTGCCTCTCGCTCTCTCTCACTGCTTTGAAACGCTATTTTTCGAAGTGAGTACTAGGCTTAAACAAAAAAATACTGGATTAATATCAAAATAAGGTATTTTTAAGGCATAAGCTGCATTTCTCTTTTCCATTTTCAAATATGTTAGACCTGAAGTAAAACTGGTAACACTGCATGAAAATAAGGCTCAGTTAATCTACGCTCGCGGTTTCTGACGGTTATTTCTTCAAAACTACTGCTAGTTGGCTATTCTGAAACTGGCCATTTGACGCGAATTTGAAACCGCAACAACGCCAACGCCCCCGCCACCGCCATCGCCCTCGTCCCCCTGAAAACTCGATACAATTCAATAGCCGAGCGTGACGCAAAAGAATTTGAAAAATCCCCAATGCCACTGCCATTGCGCTGGTGTGAGTTCGTATCTGTGCGCGAGTGTGTGTGAGTGTGTATGTGTGTGCGCGGATTTGAGATGCTTTTGGAGCTACGGGCAGTTACGAGCAGCAGCTAATTAGCATCGAACCCGCGTAAACAGTGCTTAGTGGGCCGCTCCAAGCGGCTACGGCTACGGCTACGGAATTCGGGCTGCAGCAACAGCAACTCCGGTAATTAGCGATTAAAACTCAGCTCAGTGTGACTCGGGGAAACCTTGGGAAGCCGCTGCAAGACAGCGAAGCCGATTCGACGACGTCATCTGCAGCCATTTCGCTTTTCATTTTCGCTCCCCAGACACAGCACTGGGTTTGGGAAACTCGATAGGCGTGTTTCCCACACCCGTGCCGTGCCGCTGCCATTGCCATTGCCTGACCAAACGGAGCATGTGACCGGCCAGGCGGCGGGTGAGAGAGAGAGGCCGTAGCCTCCGCACCCATCTCGCACAGCTGGTCCGTGGAGTGCTCTCCGGCCCGGGTCAACAAACCAAGCCAATCGAGTAGCTCCTCCGCGCGTGCACTTAGTCATTGATCGCGTCCGGTGACTCCGCCGGGCATGGCGTCTCCATTGCCATCCTCGTCTTCGTCTTCGTCTCGGTCTTCGCTGCTTTGTTTTTATTGGTGTCATTTGAATTTGTTCCATTAGCTGTCGCACCGAAAGAAATAATAATTAAGATTTATTGTATTGGTTCTTGGTTCAAAATAAAAAATAATAGATCTTGGACTGTTTCTATGGATATGCCTTGGCCAGCATTCAATTTGTATTGGTTCTTGATTCACTTCACAAAAAATAATAGAGATCTTTGACAGTTTTTATGGATATTATAGAAATATCTATTAAATAATAATTGTATTAAAAAAGACTATGCCTTGGCCAGCATTCAATTTGTGTTGGTACTTGATTCACTTCACAAAAAATAACAGATTATTGACTGTTTCTATGGATATTATAGTGTCATAGAGAAATATATATTATATGCCTTGGACAGCATTTAATTTCGAAAGAGTCTTAAATAGATAAGTCCCTTTCCTTGATTCTCTTGAAAAACACTTGATCCTGAGATATCCAATGAGTTTTGTATCATAAATTACCAATTTGTAGGACTTAGACTAAACCTTACATAACTATGTACATATACCTACATTAGGAACCAAATGTTTGTTCTGTTCCTAAACTTAAGGAACCACATATCAAAACGTGATTAAAATTCTACTGATGGGGGTTCATCTTCCCAAAGTCGTTTTTTAAAGAGTACCAAATTTTGGCAACATTATATAGTACATTTACACTCAAAATTAAAAATATATATTTTTTATTACTATATTTTAATACTATTAATTTCTTTTGAGTTGCACCTATCAAATAAAATGTAACAAAAACATATAAATTGTTATAATAGATAATTATTACCCATATTTGGTTTAGCATATAATATGATCAGAAGCATGTATTCCTGTCTTATATCCACTAGAAATATATATATTTTCTCCGAGTGTTCATCAATTTTCCCACCAAGCAAGTAACCCATTCTGTGAATGCCCCTCATCTGTGCGGCATGCGCATCGAGAGCCAAGAACTTGGGCCAAAAATGGATTGCCAGTAGTGAGCGTCTTGGTTTGTTTTTTTTTTTTGACGGGCTCGGCGGTCTCACCTTGCTGGCAAGATTTCAGGGGCACCAAGTAGCAGTCGACAGTGAAACTCTGCACCGATGTCAATGCCGCGGTCGTTCCCATTCTGCTCTCAACTGGGAGCGGGAGTCACGGACGCGTATCTTGAGGTCGTAATTTTACGAGGGCTCTAGTTGCGTGGGCGAGATTAGATTGTTGAATAGCCTCACTGCTTACACTGAGTTTATTTATACACAGATGCATTCATGTTTACTCTGCATGGCTTTTTTATTGACATTATTCCAGTCTCCAGGCTCCTTCGGTTGCCAGCGACAGCCTTGACTTTTTGACTTGTTTTTGCGGTCATTTCATCCTTGAAGCTGTCAAGTTCACAGCAAATTCTGGAAATATTTGGCCGTTTCTATAAATGACAGGGGGAAAACCATTTTATATTATTAATGGCACTTTACATTTCGAATTTATAAAAGTAAATGGTTAAATTTATCATTAAATATATGCATATGTGGTTATAAAATTCCCCTTGTAGATTTCTCAAGCCATATACTCCCATTCGTGCTTATCGTGGGAATGATATCACACATTTTTCCTCTATCAGAAATTGAATTAAACGCCAGATACTGGCATCGCTTGCCCTGCTGTTGTTGTAGTTGTCGTCATACATTTCCATTTCGCGTTGATGATGTTTTGCCTTTCGCCTCGTCAAGCGCCAGGCAAAGGCAGAAATTCAATTCACTTTCAACTCGACGAAGTGCCAAGGCCCGCCACTGGCACCTGTAACTTTGGCGCTCGTTGGTGTTTGCTGCTATAAATATACGCCTGCACAGACACAGTGGTGGTCACGTATATAGTAATGACTGGACTTTGCTCTCAGGAAAAATTAAAATAATATTATCTTTATATTTTATAAGATTTTATCTTCATCATTTTTTCTGCAAGTCTTTTTACTATTCGATCGATGATTATCAAACGTAATTTTTCTTGATACTTGATACAAAACATAAATTACAACTAAAATTCTCAAGTTCAAATTCGGCGAAAAATTCAACATATCTACAAAGAGTGTTAAGCTAGGATCAGTTAGGAAAAATATTACTGATACAGTTTTTTTGCTGGAAACTTAAAAATATAAATACTAGTTTCCTAGCATCAAAGAGTATACAACTAACTATCTATATTTAGATATACATATATAAGTATATAGTTAAATACTCTTTGATACTAGAAAACATGCTTTTGGCAAATTAGACGCTTCCAGATTTATGTGGATAATACATATCAGTCCTATACTTATTTAAGTCTTAAATAGAGACAATGGAAATATGAAATCATTTTTTAAGAAATGAAGAGTTTCCTAAAGTTTTGACTACATGTGTGCGGATATCTTATGTACGGATGTTTGGTGTTTTATATCTATGCGAAACTAGTTGAAGTTAATTGCCAAACGAGCTGCTGCTGATTTGCATTTCCCCGCTCACTGGTGGGCTCTCTTCGTCTGCTTAGAGTCATTAAAAAAATACAAACAAAAGCTTAAATTAATTGAAAAGAGTATCTTTTGGGTCGAGTGGGCTTGGAAATCCTACATTTAACTTGATTTCAACCCACAATCATCTTGAATCTCCTATTTCTGTATCTGCAAGAAACGAGCGTGGCAAAGACCAAGCGGCGCTTAGCTTTCCTTGGGAACTGCTTCTTTTTTTTTATTATTATTTCTCTTGGCTGAATTCGCTCGGACGTCTGGAAAAAGCAGAAAGCAAGCTGAGAACGACGAGATAATGCGATGCATATGTACTTGCCACTGTGGTCAGCACTTTGTTCCTGCATAATTGCTGCAAGCGAAGCGTTAAACTGTAGCAGCGCTCTGTTAATTTTCCTGAAAGACGCACGCTCGTGGGGTTTTCGTATCATAAAACTCAAAGATTGATATATGTACATAAGAGTGTCGGTATTTAAGAGAATATGAGTGGCAATTACACTGTCGTAAATGGGATCCAAAACATTAAAAACAAAACAGGCATTCAACTTTTCTTACGACTCTCTTGATTACATGCAAATGTTTCAAACTTTCCCAAAGAATTAATGAATGAGAAACCTAGGGGGAAAATGTATTTAAGGGGCTACAACTGTGACCTTTACACTTTTCAGCTTTACAAAAGTTTTTAAATACTCTTTAAAGTTACCATAATATGTAAACAAATGCATAATAGAATATAGTTGGCGCCCAATTTGTTTCGGGTTCTGAAGTATATTTAACACCATACAGAAATACAAATATTTATGATTTGAATTATAATAAGCAAAGGAATAGTGTTATTTTTAAGTGTCTTCCTATCTCTGTACCAATAGAATTATCTGTCAACAAATATTTATATTCTTTAAAAATATTAGCTCACTTATATTAAGTTTTGTAAGACAAAACTTGAGAAATTTCACACAACTCTTCTGACTTTTAGTCCACGTCAGTCCTGGCCATTCCTTTGCACAGTCAGGCAGCCCCTAGCTACCGCTCACACTTTTGATTCCAGCTGGAACCCCTTGATTACCGAGCACTCCTTCACCCGGCAAAGACTAAACTAAAAACTAAACATATGCAATATATACACACTTGTATGTTTATCTATGTTTGCTTGGGTAAAGGCATTTGCCTATAAAACGTTTGTTTACTTTTCGTCAATAAAATGAAAAGAATGGCTGTGCAGTGCCACGGCTACGCGAGAGCGACGGGTCTGCCACCACCGCAGGGGCAGGGCTTGCAGAGCAGTGAAAACGGACAGGTGTTTTCCGGCTTTGCACATGTAACTCGATGTTTCTGCTGCCTGCGCCCAGTCATTCTTCGTTCACTCCCCTGACTGCACAAGAAGGTGCAGCTCAAACATCTTCCCCGGCTTCCCCGGCATTTGTTAGTTAGCTTTTTGTGTGCTTCACGCTAGACTGCCGGCCGGATCGTAGGAATGGAAAAACGACGTTAAATAATAAGTTCTTTGTCTTGTTGCCATTACAGAAGCGACGTGAGCGTTTTGCGTGAAGAAATGACGACCACCAGTCAAATGGAGATGAATCCAAATGGAGGAAGTACCGGAGAAGGCTTGGAATCCACTGGCGAAGAGGTGGCCAATAACGGCACAAACTTAATGCCAGGCAACGTCGTCGTCGGCCAAAAGAATGTCGCCGGCGTTGTGACCAGCACACAGAGAGGTAAGCACACACAGGATCCTTAGTGTAGCCAGGAAATGGAGGGGAAAGGGCCTAAACGCTGCTAATTCGACACCGCCGACACCGCCGACACTGCCACACGTGCCACAGTTCGACACGCAATGTGACGCCCAAGCAAACACCTCGTTCATGTGGGACTCCTCTTAGCAGATTGATCTCTTGATTGATGGTCTGGGGCCAGGCGGATATGATACATTTCTTTGGTGAATACAAAGCACTACGTTGAGCATGGAACGGTTTATAAATAGAGTTGACCACACAGTAAATCATCTCTGATTATCTCATATTAATGCGACTCTCGCTTCCGCTTTCTCATTGAAATGGTGCCTATTTATATCTTAATAGATGTATTTACTTCCCTAACTTGGGAGTCCCATGGATACCTTGAAGATTTGCATAAGGAAACTTTCCCTAATTTGCATAATTCTGTTCTATTTCATAAAAAACCCAACCCTTTCTCCAAAATTTGTTAACTTTTTAGTTCTATTATGGAATTTGGGTTTTCCAATCACTTTTTGACTGAATGGGAGACTCTTTCCTCTAAATAGGCCTGTGTTCACGGTCAGTGATTGATGTAATTGCGCCTTTTTGGTTGTTATGAAATCTATACACGCGATCTGGCATTGAAATTCGATACTTAGTTGATGTGAACGCGATTTAAATTTGGAACAATGTACTAAACGGTTTATAGACGTAAGAGTAGCGAAAATATACCTAATATAGGTATTATTCGACTTCCTTGATAGTATGCCACCATTGTTAACGTCAATAGTTAATCAACACAACGATCATTAAGTTAAATGCTTGACTTTTGAACTTGAAACACTGAACCTAGATGGAAAGTACTTAATTTACAAGCAAATTTACAATTATTGGAAATATTAGTTTTTTCTGAATTTGTTCAAGAATTATCTTCATTCATTTGATTTCCTCTGGAGAATTGTGTTAAATTTAAGACTAGTTCTCAGGTATTAAACTAAATAATTCTAAAATCAATAAATTGAGTTCAGTGAAGAAAAGACAGCTGAAAGGGAAAACCCCAATAAGACATACAGGGCCTTTGAGGAGCCCTTGACCGCAGCACATCAACCACTATGATCGACTTCCGTTTATAATTCGATGTTGGGCTATTTATAGCCAGCCCCTTGGCAGCCCCTGCTGATAATATGAATCGAAGCGAAGCCATGGCACTCCTCCGAAAGCAACCACCACCGCTGTCCTTACTCCGATCTGTGCTAATTTTAACCAAACGTCCCTGGGGGAAACATGGAATGCCATCGAGGAGTATATAGTCCGCTTCAGAGCCCCCTTAGTGTACATATAGTGTAAAAAAGAGAGAACGGATATTTCCACTTGAAGTAAACTCTTTCTCCGATTTCCCTTACAAACTTCAAATAGTTTTGGCTAAACTTACCTGTCGCGGGAAATGGAAATCGTCGCAGAGACACAGCCGATTTTCGCCCAAAGCCAAATATTTACTTAGCAGAAACCAAAACAAATCCGACAACTGAGTAACCAATGCGAATGAGCGAACCGAGCCGCAGAAACTTGTTTTGAGACCGCGGCTCCCGCGACATTTTTGTGGGCTGAAATAACTTGGCAAAGTCTCGAGTCGACTCGACTTGACTTGACTTGAATCCAATCCGTTTCGATCGCTCAACGTGAGTCACTTGCGTTTTTGCAATGCCAGGCTCCAGTTCGTCCAAGCTGGAAATGGAGAGCTGTAAGGCCGAGTGTCAGCTCTTTATGAGCTATCATCATACTGAAATTCTAACATTCCCTAACATTTCCCTTTCCTTTCAGCTTTGGATGCCAACAAGCGCAAGAAACTCAAGTCGCGCAGCGGAACAGCTTCCTCGCCAGCTTCCACAACCGAAACACCAGCTGCTGTGAGCAAAATTAACCGTTCCGGCCTTAGCTACTCCAAGGATCATTTGGATGCCTGGCTGGAGAACTGTTTACGGGACGCCACCAATGCCCAATTGTCGTCATCGTCGGAGTTCTTGGACTTTATACCGCCCACAGCCAGCGTTCACAAGCAAATGTTTGTGAGTCAGCAGCAGCAGCAAATGCAGCAGCAACAACTACACCAGCAACAGCAGCAGCAGCAGCAGCAGCAGCAGCAGCAACTACAGCAGCAACAACAGCAAGTTCCCCTGCGTTCACAGCCATATGGAATGGGCACGGGCACGCCCTTCAGCCTGGGGATACAGCGCGTGAGTAGGAGCCATTAGGGGAAAGCGTATTTCGCGAGCCTTGCCCCCAGCAATCTGACCCTTCCTCCTTCCTCCGAACAGCACTCGCGCTCGCTGAGCCATCGATACCCGATGCTCTTTCCACCCCAAAGCCTCAACGGCTACGGCATGGGCATGGGCATGGGCTATGGCGGCAGTGGCGGCGACGGTGGCCAGGAGTTCGCCAGCCTGCCACCTTTGGTGAACATGATGGGAGCTGGGGCAGGAGGCGCCGGGTCCGAGCACGAGCCCAATTCCACGGACGTGTTAGATGGCAGCGGAAGCAATCCTAATTTCAGTCGAGGGTGAGAAAGAGAAGTCAATCTAGGATGTAAGCCCTACTAATCGCTCTCTAATTGCAGGTTTCGGTTCAGCGATCCCTGCCTGCTGAACCCCTCGGACTCCAACGACTCCAAGTTGAGTGGACAGAACACGCCGGACTGCCGGAATGGCAATGCCAGCGGCGGCAGTGGCTGCGATCTGGCGCAACAAAACAAGTTCTTTGCGGCGTTAATGGAGCAAATAAACATATTGCACGACACCAACTCCAAGATCTGTCGGAATTTGCATGAAACGAAAGGTTTGTCCCGATTCCCCTGCTCTGTACATACATACTTTCCTCCTCCAGTTGTATCTTTGCTATGAATGGCTATAACTCTCTCTCTCTCTCTGTTGTATTTATTTGTATGTATTTATTGCTATTACCAATTAATTTAGTCTCTTTGTTGTCCACTCTTGACCCTCTTTCTATGTATTCTATATTGCACACTCGTAAACACAACAATCACAGTCGATATCGAAGCTTTAAAGCACCCAGCAGCTGCCTCGGGCAGCGGCCAGGCCTGGGCGGGGCCTGGCATGGGGGGCATGCGGCACCGTAGAGATAGCTTGAGCGGATTAAGCACACAAAGTCAACCCATGGTGTTTGGCGGCGGATTGGGCGGGACGCACAGCCCGGCGCCCACCTTCCATTCAGGTACAAAACTTATGCGCTGCACCACCACCACCTCCGATCGATCCAAGCTTGGCCGGCCAACGTTAAACGTTCCACGTTCCACTTCCAATCAATCCACTTTCTTCTAGGTGCCTACACACCCGGCATGATGACCGACGTGGTGCGGGAGGTCAAGGAGGCGGCGCGCGTACGCGAAGATGCCATGCTAAGTCGGTAAGGAGTAGAGAATCCTGCAAGTCCCCACCGAAATATTAATATCCTCCCTTTGCGCAGCGTCAAGTCGATGGTCGAGGAGCGACAATGGACCTTAAACGAGGGCAATGTCCGCATCCTGCGCGACATTGATGATCTGAAGGTAAGTGTGTCGCTTATGTCCAACTCTAAGCTTTCAATTAATACATTGCTGCCGCCCCCTAGTCCCATGTGATGCAGCTGCGGCTGGAGAGGAAGGAGACAAACAAGCGGCTGTCCCACCTGGAGGCTGAGAACAAATACCTGCGCCAGGCCCTGGCCGGTTGCTATAACCAGCGGCAAGCGTCGTCGTATCGCGACATTATCTATGAGAACGATCGGGCGCGTGGATCGCGAAAGCCATTCCCGAATGGCGGAGGAGTGCAGGGACAGCGGCGGGCGCAGTCCTTCAACCTGCATTACGGGACAATGCATCAGACGCCGACTCAGGCCACGCACTCGCTGGAGGAGGATGACGAGGTGGAGGAGGAGGAGCAGGACCAACTGGAGCAGGCAGAGCTGGGCAGTGAAGTGCCATCGGTGGCCACCAAGCGGCTGTCCAGTTCGAGCAACGAGTCCCGCAGCAATGGCCTGCATACGCCCGCATCAACGCATCCACAGCCACACCCACAGCAAGCGGTGCGAAGTCCGCCCACTTTTGCTCTGATTTCGGAGCAGGTCAACCCGGGTCTGCCTCCGCCACTGCTGCCGCGCAAGAAGGAGCACGCTCAGCTCAAGCGGGAGCTCAGCGAAGCGGCCGCCGCACGTAAGGAGGCAAATCAGCGTATAATTGCGTGGGTGTAGTCTATGCTCTGTTCTATTTACTCTCAAAACTAACCAAGCATCAAGCACCGTTTAAGCTCATCGCATGCATGGCAATCTCACTCAAGCTAACACATTCATTAATTATAATCCGGTGACTAATCTCAAATCACTTACGTATTCTGCATTTTTGTTCTTCTCTTTCGACTGTTTCAACTGTACTGTACACTGACATACTGTAGCCTTGAAAAATTGGTTAAAGACCTAAGCGCCCAGGTGGTGGCGAGCCAATCATCATCAGACTTTAAACCTAACGTGTCCAGCACAGCTTCAGCTCCAACTGCGGCGTCAGTCCTGGGATCGAAATTCAGCGTGGCGGACGGAGGACCGTTTACAGACTTATAGTTTTAGCTATCCGCCCTCGACTCGAAGAAGCGACAGCAGACGGTGCGCGTCACTAACTTATAGCAGCAAAAGGATCGCCGACACTACTACACCTTTCGTTTCAAAATTATTTATAACTCATTAACCTGCGCATAAGTCCAATATGTCGTAACTTGTTTAGCTAGAGAACATGCTTCTAAAAACTACATTTTACATCCAAATACCGCGAGTTAATTCTTATTTCGTGTGTGTTCTTCACTGACTCGCACAAACAGAATACTCTATTTATTGCCTACACTTTTGTTGTTACTAAAAAACGGAGGTTGATATATCAGCAAGAGTACAACGATTGGCAGATGACGACATCTGAGAGTATTTAAACTATCTAAGCAAACGTGTACCTATTGAAATGAACAAAAATCAAAACCTAGCATATAGAGAGACGATATTTAATGAAAATGATCAGCATCCACTGAGATAAAAGTGGTCAAAGAATTGTCTTAGATTGTATAGTTTGTAAACCATATATTTGTTAAGTGCCATTTGATTAAACAGTAAAATACATTTTTATCTATTTAATTTCTCATTCATTCTTTACTTTTTATTCCCCTGTTCATAGAATCCTTTTGATTTGATGGTTACTGTCCCTGATGGGGCGCCACTGTGATGATTGAAAAACGAAGAACAACACATTTCCATCCAATTTCTAGTATCCTTCATACATATATTACATACATATATGCGCATTTATTTAAAACATTCCGTCACATAAACACTCATACGTAGGTGTCGAAATTAAAAACTAAAACTATTCCACTCCTTGTTGGCCAATCCGATGTGTCAATCGATGATGGATCAATCCAACAGCGTCCCGTCAGTGCCAAACCTTACAACGCATCTACAACTGGGGAGTGTACAGATATACATATATATATAGCATCAAATAACTTTGAAATTCTTGTAGTAAATGTGATATAAATGTGATGTGTCGATTAGGGAGTCTGCTTTACATACATTGTGCCGCCATGTCATTGCTGTCGATGCCCAGCATGGCCAACTCGTCCAGCTCCGCCTGTCGACGCAGCTTCTCGCTGCCTGAAGGTGATGCCGGTGGCTCTGGTATATCTAAGACATCCGCTTCCTTCACAGCAATGCTCGTCTTGCTCGTTGCCTCCTCGACAACGACCACCGGTACGGGGGAGCATGGCATCGGTATGTCTTCCGCTTCAACCAACTGTTTCTGGTCCGTTGCTGCTACGCTTGACTTGGCGCCGTTCAGTTTCTGTGTCTCCTGTGTCTCCTCTGTGTCCTCCTCTGTGGGTATCGTTTTCATTGGCGAAATGGCCGTTTTTGAGGCTTCTGCCTCGTCTATGGTGACAAGGTGAATCCCCTGATTAGCCAAGTCCTGAAGGTTGTGCTCACTGAGCACTGGCTCGTCCTCGACGATGGTGGTGATCGTCTGAGGCACACTTTGCGGCTGGCTGCCTTCATCCGCTGCCTCCAGTGCTGCTCCCTCGCTGGGGAATATGATGTCAAGGGCTGCGGCCAGGTCCTTGGGAAGTTCTCCATCCCGCGGCTGTTCCGCAGCGTCCAGAGGCTGCGGCACCAGATCAGATTCAGCTTCGTCTATGCCCGGAGGCAGAACATCCTTCTCATCGCCCTCGTTGTCCTCATGCTCTTCGCCATCTTCCAGATCGCGCGCCTCGCCCTCGGATCCCTCTCCCGGCGGCGGTGGAGGCGGGCAGGTGGTCATCAAGTGGGCGAATTGGACAGGATCCGGCATTAGCTCATCGTAGTCCACCATCATGCCGGCATCGGGATGAAAGGGTGGAGCGTTGCCGAACGCATCTTCCATCATGGCCATCTGGATCTGGGCTGCCGTCGGTGCGGGCTGTCGAACAGCCAGCTGATCCGTGGGGTGTCCACCCAAGGGTGGTGGTGGCGGCGGAGGAGCTCCCAAAGCGCCATTGGTGTATGCAGCAGCAGCAGCAGCAGCAGCAGTAGCAGCATCGTAGGCAGATGCTGCCACGGGCTGCTTCTTAAATACTGGCATCTTGCCGATGAAGGGAAGCTTCTTGCCTCCAGCAGCGGCATTGGAGCTGGCACTTGCCTTCGCCGCCGCCGCCTTCAGCTTGCTTTCGGCATCCTTCTTGTCGCGCTTTACTTCCGGCTTGCGTTCGGGCACGGTTCGTGGCCGGAACTCGGAATGCTTAATCACTGGACGCTCCACGCGCTCCTCGGAGTGGCTGCGGCTCCTTCGACGACGGCCTTCACGGGAACGACTTCGACGGCTGTTCCTTAGCGGCGAACGAGAGAAGCGCCTGCGACCGCGGCTGCGAGAACGACTGCGTGAGCGACGCCTGTCGCGATCTCGATCTCGCTCCCGATCCCGACCGCGATCTCTATTGTCCCGATCTCGTTCCCGATCCCTGTCCCGATCCCGCCGATCTCGGTCGAAGCGACCATTGCTACGCGAGCGGCTACGCCGCTTAGGAGTGCGGGATCGACGACTGCCTCCTCGTTTTGACTTGTCTTCAGCTGCGAAGGCTGAATGCGGTATTAATTTATTGTCCTCGGCATCGCGTGGACCTTTGCCCTTCAGCCGCCCCTTGAGCTGCTCCAGCAGCTTCTTCTCGCTATCGCTGATTACCGGCTGAACAGTGTTCCACTGCTGCATCATGGCCTCGTCCCGTTTCTTTTGGTCCTCCTTTTGTTCGTCGCCAGATGCCGAAGTCCACTTACCACGGCCTGCAGCGTTTATGGAATCCTTAATGATCGGAGGCGGCGGCGGTGCTAGTGATTGCAAAGGCACTTCCGGCTTCGAGGATGTTGCCACTGGACCCTCCTGCTTACGCATGCTCACACGAATGGAGGGGGCGTTGGGAGCCGCATGCTTATTTGCTGGGCCACTCGATGACGATTCCTCGGTGCGACCTTTCTTTGGTTGCTGCTGCTGCTGCGTCTTTTCGTCCTCCTCCGAGGAGCTCTCGGTGGTCGACGTTGAGCTGTTGGCATCGTTGGTGCTTCGCTTGCTCTTTTTCCCATGCTTACGCTTCTTTTTCTTCTTATCGCCACTGCGGAAGATGAGGGGAAAATAAAGAATGCAATATTAAATACAATACAAAACATTAAATTATTCTACAAATCCTTACCTCTTCTTCTTGCGTTTCTTTGAGCCCTTCTCGTCGTCCTTCCTGCTCTTCTTGTTCTTGGAGTCATCGTTTCCCCTTTGCTGTAGCATGGCCCGCTCACGATTTGCATGCCTTTCGGCCTCATAGTTGGGGTTCTGATTAATAAATTGCTGCAAGCAAAAAACATGTGTATAATTTTTTAGTATTTACGAATAAAGAATAAAAAAAACTCGCGAGGAAAGCACTCCGCACAGGCATGTATGTTTGGATTTCCATCATTAATTAACTAATATTAACTTGTTTTTTAATATACGCATGAAAGCATATCAATATTATATTATATTATTTCTAGCCCCTCCATTAAAATAAAATACACACCTCGCTTTTAGGTTTTTCCTTTAATTTAGTACCCATTTTGTATGAAAATACAGACACAATTCACTTTGAAAGTCAATTAATTAAGGAATTGACTTTAGGATTACGTGAAACGCAAAGCCTGTCCCAGTCAGCATTTTATGACATTTCTGATCAAATTAGAGTCTTTTTCAGTCAGCTTTCTGATTAAAATAAGCTTAAATGAGCTCGTTTTTTTATCACAAATAATGCTGCCGTTCGGGAGAAAATGGTATGCAAGCCGTCACACTAACAAATGAGTCTTTTATTAATGTAGCGGCTAGCATACCTTTTTAACCCTTTGATTGAACCATAAGCGATTCTTTTTCGAGTTATATTTCAATTGAATTTCGATCTCCTAAAGCAGCGAAGGGCGCGAAATCAAACGGTTTGAGCAGAAACTCGGCAAGCTGCCACCAAAAAAAGATAACGGTTTGAGGAGCGTGAGCAAATTGAGCCACGACGTGCCCTTCGCTGACCTATGGGATACATTTTCGATTGCATTACATTTTGTTATTATTTAATTAATGATTATATTTGCACAGCATTTATCAATAATTTTCTAGGCATTTTCCAGTTATTTTTGAGTCATTTACGAGGCATTTACCAGTCCTTTACGAGTCGCCCATGATATAAAACAGCGAAGGGCACGCCGTGGCTCAATTTGCTCACGCTCCTCAAACCGTTATCTTTTTTTGGTGGCAGCTGGCCGAGTTGCTGCTCAAACCGTTAGTTCTCGTGCCCTCCGCTGATTATAAAACCTTTTTTAATCATTTCAACGACTCGAAAAAGACTCATCCAGTGGGATTCTTTTAAACATGATCTTCCAAATGCTGGGTGAGGTGATTCAATATAAAAAAAAGCCAAAATGTATTTTTAATTAATAAACATTTTTGCAGAGCATTTATCAATCATTTTCTAGGCATTTTCCAGTTAGTTTGGACTCATTTTCGAGGCATTTTCCAGACTTTTAAGAGTCGCGCATGATATGAAACAGTTTTTAATTATTTCAAAGACTTAAAAAATACTCATCCAGTGGGATTATTGTAAAAATGATCTTCCAAATGCTGGGTGAGGTGATTCAATATCAAAAAACACCAATATGTATGTCAAGAGATCTCAGTAAAAAAAAAAAACTATACAGGATTACGTATACTAAATTTTAAGCCCCGAAAATCAGTTTAAAAATCATATCTTACCTCGTATTTATTCGAGTGCAGCCGGGACTTGAGATGGGCCGAGGCACAGTGCAGGTCGCCAATCCAGACGCTGCAGAGCTTGCAGTACCAGGCATTGGCCGGCACCAGCAAGTGCATGCCTCGCACAGGGACACGCTTGACCGGCGCATTTTCGTATACGGGAAAGGGATCGTGGTCGATGCCCACGTGCCAGGGCGTTTCGATGGTCTCACGGTTCATATGCTCCTCGCCGTGCAAGTGCTTCAGATAGTCACGCGCCGATTTCGGGAACACGCCGCAGCTCTCGCACCAATGGTGTTCGGGATCGAAGAACACAAAGTTGTAGTGTTGTGACGGAGCTGCTGCTGCCGCTGCTGATGATGATGATGATGACTTTGTTTCACCGTGTCGCTGCTTGGACTTCATAGACTTGATGGCGCGATGCTTGAGCCGATTTGTGGGCGTACCATCTTTGTCACCATTCTCCTCGTCGTCATCCTCGCCCTCGGAGGACGATTCAGACGAGCTGCCCGAGGCTGAGCTGGACTCTGAGCTGTCCGCGGAACTGTCAGTGGTGGTGTGCGAGCGGCTACTCTGCGGATCTGGTGCAGAGGCCTTCAGATGGGGCTTGGGCTTGGGCGGATCATCGTCGTGATCCTCGTAGCCAATGATGCCGTTCAGCATGTCAATAACATTCTCAATGGTGTCCAGCTTCTTCTTAATTTGCACCTGCATAACAGAATATTTAATAAATAAAGGCTTACTTGTATGGATTTCCATCTCTTTCACCTGAAGGCGATCGTTTTCCTCAATGAAATTCTTTGTTGTTGGCGACGGCGGCATTTCGCCGGAGGCCAAGTCCTCGCGCTGATCCTTCAGCACCTTCATTTCCTTCTTGAGTATCGTCACCTTCTTCACATAGTTGGAGCGCTGCTTCTTCAGTTCATCCTTCTGCTTCTCCGCTTCCTGGGCCACGGCTGATGGGAGTCATATAGATGGGGGGGATAGAAAGAAGGAGTCCGATCAGTATTCATTCTCGTCAAGGAAATTAAAGTTCAAATTTCATTTACAAATGCGCTCTCGAGTGCATTTCACCGGCTAGTAGTAGTAGTCACACACACATGGATGCTGTCGCCGGTTGGGTTCGGATTCGGATCTGACCGCCTCGCTTGTTTGCTTGCTCGGCCTGTCCTCGTTGGGGGGCTGAAGAGTGCTTGTTGGGGGCGTCCACGTTCGACTACGGCTACGGGCTACACAAGAACGGCTAAGATGCGCTTTCTAATCGAAACGTAATGACATTTTTTTTTCGTTTGAAACCCTCGCTATATTCTTAGATATACTTTACAATCGAGAGTTCTCAGTATTTCTTTTTTGCTGCGCGCTTTTAAGTTACATACAAGGACAAGTGTGTGTGTTTGTAATCATGACAACAGTAATAAAACATAATGTGAGAGGTTTGCATGTGAATTTTCGTAATGACCGCTTTATATTTCATTTCCACACTTACCGTCCTGAGCCGGCAAACCTGCGCCCTCCAGCGCTGGAGTCTTCTGCTCCTCCTCGTGCTGTTTCGCCGGAGGCGCCGTATCGAGGGGCTGCGTATGGTGCTGCTGCTGCTGGGGGGCCAGAGCCTCGGGGACCGAAACCGAAACCGAGGGCTGCACTCCGGCCAGCGTCTGGGGCAACCACACCTGTTGGCCATACTCTGCAATGCAAGGAAACATCATTCACTCATAAAATTCTTTTTTCTGCAGCTCAACAACCACTCACCGTTGACGCCCCATGCTCCCGTAGGCGGAGGTCCGTATCCAGTGCTGAAATTATTCTGTCCGGGCGGCGGTCCTGGCATGCCGTAACCCTGACCTGCAAACGCATTCGGTGGCATTCCGTATTGGTGCCCATAGACATCGGGCGGAGCGCCGTAGGGTCCTGTGGCGTACATTTGTGGAGCCATGACGCCGTATCCAGGCGCCATTTGCTGCGGCAGCCCACCTTGTTGCGGGGGTGGCGAAGCGGGCTTCTTTTTGGGCGACCAACGACCAGCGGGACTTAGGCCGCGTCCACCACGTCGCAGCGGGGATATGCTGCGAGAGCGGGAGCGTCCGTAGCGTCGGCCGCGACGTGGTGGCGAACGCCGGCGGTCAGGGGAGCGGCGACGGTCGCGGTCGAAGCGGCGGCGCGGTGGATACCGGCCATAGTCCGGGGAGTCGTAGCGGCCGCGGCGCGGGGGAGATGGCGAGCGCGATACGGAGCGTCTCCGCCGCGTGGCCGGCGGCGAGGCAGCGTTGCGGGAATCTGGGCGACCGCGGGATGTCGAGCGGCGACGCGATGTGGAGCGTCGTCGGGAGCTCGATTTGCCGCGCTTGCCCGCCACAGCACTCTTGTTGTCCTCGCTCTTTTCGTTTCCGCTTTTCTCATCGACGCCGGGTGGACCCGCAGGCAGGTCAGCTGCGGCGCCCACACGCCTGTCCGTTGGCTGCTTGGGAACCGTGTCTTCGTCCATCTCAAAGCGGTGGATGTGCACCACTCACTTTAACGAGCGCTTTAAGCGGGGGGAATCAATTATCAACTTGGTTTTTTCTGCAGAAAAATTCCGAAATTACGTGTGGATAACGTGAAATAACAAAAACGCCTTCGGATGTCGGTAAAATCCCAAACGCCTTTTCAATAGAGCTGGGGATTAGTCTGATATATCGATAATTGAAAGATATCGATATTTATCGAACTATCTATATGTTTTATTGTTTTTGTAATAATATTTGAAAGAACATTACAACCGCAGAATATATTTGCTTTTGGCATCACCAGACGAATATATCTAGCCTTGTAAACGAACATGATTTATATAACTTCATACATTGTTTCAATGTTGGAATAGAAAACACTAAAATAAATGTAATATTAATATGTTTTTGGAAACCCAAAAGAATGTTGCTTTGTATTTTCGTTCTTTGATTTATTTCTTATAATATCATTGATCAGGACACTGAAGGTGGTTAAAGTCCCTTAGAATAAGTTTGTATAATAATAATTCCTGTGCCCGATAAATAATGTTACTCTAGATGAGATGAGGATGAAATAGAGTTTTGTAGAGTTTGAAATCATCTTACACAGGAATACGCTATAAATGGAAAACCCTCAATAAATATTAAAAAAAAAGACACTTGTTATTTTATATATATATTTTTGAAAATAGAATACAATTTAAACGTAAATAACCTATTGATAAATGGAAAGCCAAAATGACTCAGACACAATTTTGTTTTAAAGGGAAAACGTTATCTATTCCTAGCTGTTTCGAGTGTTTGCTTTGATGCCAATTTATAAAAGCATTTCCTAGTAGTGAGTGCACTTTGGCGTGCCGTTGCAGCGCCTATAAAAGACGTGCAAGGTACCCAGTGGACCATAATTGATACATAACAAGATGAAACTACAGTTCGCCCTTTGCGCCCTCCTCGTGGTTTCCTCTGGACTGGCCCAGGCCTACAGCGGCAATGGACGGCCAGGCTGCAAGACCGACGCAGAGCTAGAAATTGGAGTTTTCCGCAACGATTGGGACCCCACTGCATACTGGAAATGCGAGGCCCTCAACAAGGCTGGCGCCGCAGTGAGGTGCCCCAGCGATACGGCATTCATGGAGAGTCTCAAGAACTGTGTGTCCTGGGAGGAATGGGAGTGGGAGACACCGGTGGCCCCGCTTAGCGAGCCAGATGAGTGACCAAACAGGATACAGAACCAACATGTGATTGTGTTGTGTTGATAGTAAAGAGAATAAAGTGCTGGTGGCATACGCAGCGAAACCAATTGCGAGTCGGTAGGCATTGGCGGATTGAAGCAGAGTGGAGTGGAAGGATTTAGATTTCGATTTCGATTTAGTCACGCGTGCGCAGACCCCAGATGGAGGTGCGACGCGTTCCCACAGTCGGCCGGGAGACCGAACTGTGAATGAACTTGTTGATGCCCATTTTGGGCATTTGCTTTTCAAGCACCTCCATGGCAGCATCCGACAGCATCCCGAATATGTCCAAATAGGTGAGCGAGGGCATTCCCTTCAGCTCGCTGCAAGCAAAATATCAGTTTACAAATCATTCCCCGTTGGGTGCTTAGTCAACTTACATAAATCTAGTAGCGGGAATAAGATAGCAACGCGAAACGGACAGATACTCCAGCATCTTGAACTTCATGATGGCCGGAATGGCCTCGGGGGTGAGGCTATTGCAGTCCGACAAGTCAAGCTCCAGCAGCTGAGGACATCGTCTCTGCAATGTAGCCACATCTGAGGAAGATATATAGATAGGTAAGCCGCATCACAAGAAATAGGGGCCAGCCAACACTCACGAGAGTCAAAGAGGACCCGCCGGCAGCCGGCAATGTTCAAGCGAATGACATTGGGGGATATGTTGGTGACCAGTGCTGTGACAGCGTCTGCACTGAGCTCCGTCCACGATATGTTTAGGCTGCTCAGGTTCGTGAGAGACTCCATCATCAGGCGCACACTGTTGGCCGTGAGGCCGCTGGCCATGGTCAGATTGAGCGCCTCCAGCGATTTATTGTTGGCAATCTCTGCGCAGATGTCGTCATCCAGCTCTGTGCTCTCCAGGCTTAGCTTCTTCAGCTGGCGACACTGGGCGAAGAGCGTTCGCAGCGAACCTTTGCTTATGGCAGCCATGCTCAGGTCTAGATATTGCAAACGAGACCTGAAGACACCTGCCGAAGCTGTGAAGGCGGGCTCCTGCACCTGCATGAGGGAAGAAACAATTGAAATCACTTCTAGCTGGAGGATTTGCCCATCTGCTTACCGTTGTCTGTGCCAGACGCAGCACCTGGACACCTCGACGCGTAATTTGCTCGAGTGCCCCCGGCCGAAACGTGCGCAGGCCAAGATCCAGTCGTGTCCACAAAGTCTCGTCACGGGAGCAGCGATTGAAGCGCCTGCTTACGGTGGCCATTCGCAGGAGCGTCTTCTTAGGCAGCCACTTGAAAATACCCAGCAGAATCTCATCCGACAGCCGGTCAAAATGATTGATGCCGCTGTTGATGTGGGCACTCATGGACGGCGTGCGGAACACAAAGAAGCTCTCCGCTGCGGCCACAAATCGGCGGGTTGGCGGTGCTGCCGCTGATTTATTTGCCTGCCGCACCTGAGCCAGCCTGCTGGTGGAGGGCTGGAAATTGAGCGGAGCCGCCGACTCACTCTGGTTATTGCATGTGACGGCGGTTAGGGGGTTCCGGAAGCGCTTGCTGGGCGAGTTCGAGTTGCTGCTGCCGCCCTCCGAGCCCAGTGCCGTGCGCTTGGCCTGCGCCAGGGCCTGTAGCTTCTCGGCCGACTGGCGCAACAGCCGCTGCTGGGCATCCTCGACGACAGTAGTGTTGCCGCTCACGGTGCTGCTGTCCAGCGTTGTGTCGGCCGTTGAGTTGAGACTCAGGCGTTGCTGGTGCTGCTGCTGTAATTGGTGCGCCATTGGCGGCACATTGCTGCTCATCGGAGTCATCTCATTGGAGTTGTCGTCGCTGGTGGCACTGGCGCTAACGGCCAGCGCAATGGCCGAAAGGGCGGACGAGCTGCTCTCCTCGGAGTCCAGCATGCTGCCGATGCCCATCTCCTCGAGGGCCTCATAGGTGAGTGCCGATGGCGACGATGGGTGCTCGTAGTTGGAAGATTTCGTGGCGGAAACCAGAGCACCCGAAGCAGCAGCAGCGGCGGCGGCAGCGCCGTTTTTACTTGTTGAGCGTTTTCTGACGAGCGGAAGGGAAGGGGGATTAATTAAAAAGTGCATGTCTAGTGGCCGCTTGCATCAGCCAAGGGTCAAGCACCCGGGCCAGCAATTTCAATTAGTAGTCACTTTCTTGACCTCGTTTACTTCTCTCCGGAGTACAAATAATGTATGTATGTACATACATACATACATCTGGGAACGTCACGGGCGCAATGCAGTCGGAGGATAAACAGCAAGCCACACCAAGGAGTGGTCCACTTACCGGGTGACGGGGCACAGGTTTTCCATATTTTCAGAGCCTCTGTGTTTGCGACCGCTCATATTTATATAAATTTCACTCCAGTTTTCTCCGTACAAAATCTTCGCGCTATTTTTTTGCCGGGCAGTGTGACCGCCAAATTATCGATAAATTATACTAGAAGTTTTCTGTTTGAGTAATATGGCAACGCCATTTAACTTGCTACTTTTTAAGTTTTTTTCTGAAAAACTCACCAAATGAAGATAAATAGTGATTCTGTTATTTTCTTCTCGCTCTCTTGCACTGTATAAAACAGTTTTCGTTGAGTATGTAACATAAACCCTCACGCTGTCTCTATTTTTGAGCATATTATATGGACCATTAGTCCAGTAAGCTGGCCACACTATATGCTCAGAGCAAAACTTTGCGGCAACCAAGAATTAAATAAATAAATAAATCCGTATTTCTACAATTCTTGGAACCAACAAGTGACCGTGTCAGCATGCCTACCATTGGGGTAAAACGTGACCTGCTCTTCGAGGCGCTGGGAAGGTCTTACAGTAAGTTTGAAGAGTCCACGTGTAATCACGTTGTCGCCGAGCGGATGAGAGACTAATGTTTACCCCTTTGCATCAGCCGACGATGAGTTCCAGGATCTGTGCTTCGCCTTTGGTCTGGAGCTGGATGAAGTGGTAGGTTCAGTAATTGATCAGGCTAAGTATACACTGATTTCTTTCTGATTTGTGTCCTTGCAGACCACGGAGAAGCAGATGCTGACCAAGGAGCAGGGCGATGTGGCGGCGGCAGCGGATGCCAGCGAGGAGATCATCTACCGAATAGACATCCCGGCCAACAGATACGATCTGCTGTGTCTGGAGGGCCTAGTCACGGGTCTGCTGGTGTTCCAGGGCAAGTGAGTGCTCCAAGGAATCCCCACTTGCGGACATGACATAAGGTTTTCATCAATTTCAGGCTCAAGCCACCCAAGTTTGAGTTCGTGGAGCCGGCTAAGCGTCAGGTACTGAAGATTGACCCCTCGACGGCAAAGATCCGGCCGCACGCAGTGGCCGCCGTGCTGCGGAACGTCACCTTCACGAAGGCCTCGTACAACAGCTTCATCGATCTGCAGGACAAGCTGCACCAGAACATTGCCCGCAAGCGCACCCTAGTGGCCATCGGCACCCACGACCTGGACACCATCCAGGGTCCCTTCAGCTACGAGGCTCTGGCGCCGGAGCAGATCAAGTTCGTTCCGCTCAACCAGCAAAAGGAGATGAACGGCAGCCAGTTGATGGACTTCTATTCGACTCACGCCCAGCTGAAGCAATATTTGCCAATCATTCGGGACTCGCCGGTGTATCCAGTGATCTACGATGCCAACCGAGTGGTGCTCTCTCTGCCGCCGATCATCAACGGCGACCACTCCAAGATCTCGCTGCAGACCAAGAACGTGTTCATTGAGTGCACAGCCACGGATCTCACCAAGGCCAAGGTGGTGCTGGACACTATCGTGTGCCTGTTCTCCGAGCACTGCGCCCGCAAGTTCACCGTGGAGCCGTGCGATGTGGTGCAGCCGGATGGCAGCGTAGTTTCCTATCCCGAGCTGGCGGTGCGTGAGGAGCGGATTTCGGTGAAGCGAGCCAATGCCTACATCGGTATCGAGGAGCCAGCGGCCAAGCTGGCCGATATGCTGACCCGCATGTACTTGGAGGCCAGGGTTGATGGCGACGGCGACTCGCTGGTGGTTAAAATTCCGCCCACGCGGCACGATGTCATCCATGCCTGTGACATCTACGAGGATGTGGCCATTGCCTATGGCTACAATAACATCAAGAAGTCCTTGCCGGCCTTCATGCAGATTGCCAAGCAGTTTCCCCTTAACAAGCTCACGGAGCAGCTGCGCGAACAGGTGGCCCAGGCGGGCTTCACGGAGGCCTTGACCTTCACGCTCTGCTCTCGCGATGACATTGGTCGCAAGCTGAACAAGACCATCGAGGCCCTACCGGCCGTGCACATTGGCAACCCAAAGACGCTGGAGTTCCAGGTGGTCCGCACCACCCTGTTGCCTGGCCTGCTCAAGACCATAGTGGCCAATCGTAAGATGCCGCTGCCGCTAAAGCTCTTCGAGATCAGCGATGTGGTGATAGCGGATGAGAACACGGAAGTGGGGGCCCGCAATGAGCGACGAGTTTGTGCTGTGAATTGCAATAAGACGGCTGGCTTCGAGGTGGTCCATGGACTCCTAGATCGTGTGATGCAGCTGCTATCGGTGCCCTGGAAGACGGGCAGCGTGACCAAGGGCTATTACCTTCAGGCAACAGAGGGTGAGTATAACTTTTGGATTTTACCACCACAAAGTACCTGCATTTAGTGACTGTATTTCCCTGACAGATCCCAGCTATTTCCCCGGTCGCTGTGCTAATGTGATGTACGACAACGTGGCCATCGGAAAGATTGGCGTCCTGCATCCCACCGTGCTTCAGGCCTTCGAACTGACCACGCCCTGCTCGGTGGTGGAGTTCACAATCGAGCCCTTTGTCTGAGATAAAGAATCGATCAAAGAAATGTTCAACATTTTTCAAGAGTTCACAAATAAACTATCACAAATCTATGTATAACTATAAAAGGTGCATTTTTTAGGCAAAAATTAAGCAACTGCCAAAATAAATATCTTAAATATCTGCAAAGTTCTTCAGAAAGTCGTGCCTTTGATTTTTTACTAAATCGAAGCCGAATTAACCTTGAGTCTGGTCGTTGCTAATAAACACTTTGGATCTTAAAATCTAAAAAAAAAAAAACAAGAAAGGAAGCTCGCCAAAGTTTGTATACCCTTGAAGTTAACAATTGAATCATTAAGAATTTTAGAAAAAGAATTTTGACAAATAAAAAGAAAATCTAACACAATATTCAGTACAGTACAGTTTGCCATGTTACAGTTTTACATTCACAATTTTACGTTTTCTTCTAATATGATATAGTCATGCGATTTGAATAAAATTAAAACCGAAATTCTAGAATAATAATAAACTGCCATATACCAGAGTAGATGAAAAATTGTTGATAAACGCCAAAGTTATACTTGTTTTTCTGTAAATTCACCGATTGTTTCTAGGGCAACTATAAGATATAGTTATCAGATCTAGCCCATTCCGACATATACATATAGTAGTGAGAATAGTCAGAAGACTATCTGCAAAGTTTCATAGAGATATAGTATCTTTAAAACTGACCGACTAGTTTGTTTAGAAAAGGACAGACGGACATGGCTAGATACATATACATACTCGGCTTTTGATGCTGATATACATATGTATACACTTTATTCGGTCGGAGGTGGCTCCTTCACTGCGTTGCAAACTTCTGACTAAAATTATAACACCCTGCAAGGGTATAAAAA
>JAEIIH010032304.1:0-12001 GCA_018904745.1 Drosophila orosa
ATTTTGTAGTTATTAACAACCTTAAAACCTCACTTGAATTTACTTAGAAATATATTAAACATTTGCATTATCTTAAATTACTTCAATTCCTGCTTAATAACTCTTGTTTCACATTTCCGATCAATAAATAACCCACCCAATTCATTTAGCTTATCTGCAAGAGTTTTTTGAGTACTTTTGTACAACATTAACGATCGATTTTCCTTATCATGCCGAAAATTCTTATCGCCTGTGGAGGGAGTAAACATTATGCTGGTTGCGCCTGGCTCAGTAACCCACATACAAAGCCCACACTTCTCTGGGAGAGTAAACCAGTGTCCAGCTGGAGGAGAGACCAATTAAAGCACCTGACCTAGAATATTTTGTAGCCCAGTTTTCTACCAGTCGAGAGTGCATATGTTTTACATGGCGACCATCCACAGCCACCTCCTCCTCATCCGCCTAACCCCCTATCGCATTCGTATTTTAAATCAATCGAGTGTGAGCTGCATGTTAAATTGCCTGAATTAATTGCGTAGGCCACGCATGTCACGTGCTCTTCACAGAGCAATAATAGTACATAGTTGCATTGTGTACAGCATAGTTATATACCATATAGTTACGATTTGAAACGCATCCTTGAGCCAGAGCCAAGCCGGAAATCTAGAATAAATATTCAAAATTTCCTCTTCGATTTCTTTTTGTACTTTGTTGCTCGATTGTACATATTTTGCATATATATTTGTATATATTTTTGTTAGAGCACATCACGTACTTATAGCGCCAAGGCCAAAAGCCCAATGTCAAGTTAAATTTAATTACAATAAACATTGAAAGGGAATTGTTTCAAGTCTGGGCTTTTGTTTAGGAAATGAGGCTTAAATTTAGACCTTTAGAGCAGCGAAGGGCACCTCGTAGCTCAATTTG
Source organism: Drosophila orosa (assembly GCA_018904745.1). Lineage (NCBI taxonomy): Eukaryota > Metazoa > Arthropoda > Insecta > Diptera > Drosophilidae > Drosophila > Drosophila orosa. The sequence goes on from JAEIIH010032304.1 coordinate 907, forward strand.
CTCACGCTGCTGAAACCGTTATCTTTTTTCGGAGGCAACTGGCCGAGTTGCTGCTCAAACCGTTAGATCTCGTGCCCTCCGCTGCTTTAGAGCATTGTATAATTAGAGATTTTATGAAGCTCATTCTTCTGGCATTTGGTTTATAAATTCCTACTCTTAAATCTGCTTTAATTAAAGGCTTTAAAAATCCATTGCATTTTCTCTCCCTTCTCTTAAATTATTGCTGTGACACAACCAGCCGTAAAGGGCATAATATTTGGTCAGCTAAAAGCCGCGAAAGAGAGACACTCACTGATTTCATCAATAGCCTGGCCATAGTTTTTGGAACCTGTCCGTTTATGCGGAGCACGTCCGCCCATCGGACAGGGGACGGACATGAGGGCTGCCTGGAGGGGCTTAAGAGCTCAACGGGGCGAAGGTGGCTATCGGCTGCCTGCCGGCTATCAGCTGCAAGTGACACATTTTAAGCCTCGCCAGTTGACCACTTTGTTGGCTCGCAGCAGCAGTGTTGGCCCTATCAGCCATGTGCGAGGAGCAGGTACTCGCCACCACCATACATACTGTCCAGGTACTCGGCCCAGCCAGGGCAGGGCAGGGAAATCTGGCCCGGGAATTTATTCAAACAGTGCCTATTCGAGTGTGAACGGACGAGGTTTCCAGTGTTCAGCTCTCCCCGCGATATAAAGATACGAATACGGGCTCGAGTTGCTGCCATTATTTAAATACTCTTTTCGGAAACCATTGTAAGTTGTGATTCAGCTCATTTCCTTACATTGCTCATTGTTGACTTTAGATTAATTCGCTGGCTGCGCACTGCACTTGTTTAAACAGATATCGTTCCCTTGAAAATGCATAAATCCATTTGTAGGGTATTTTTCTAGGTAAACCTTCTTCAATGGTTAACAAAAAAACCAAGTTAGTTAGGTTTTGAGAATTAATTACCAAGCTAGGTAGAATGCAATATGGTTTTGCTATAGTTTTCCAGGCTTTTCCCTTGATTGAGTTATATTTCATCAAGCAGAACCACCTTGTACACCGAACCTGAAACGATATTTGATATGATCGCGTTCTGTTTAACAACTTGCTGCCATTTCCTGGACTAGTATTTGAATCGTGAAATTGAACCACTGGTTTTCCTCCAGCTGCCAGCTCAATGCACTTTAGGGAAATCCCAGCGCCTGGCTGGCAATAAAAAATACACAAATATTAAGGCCTCTGAGTAAATATTTGGCTGGCTAACAGAATGTAGCAGCCGCCCACATTGTATGCAACGATGACTCTGTGTCTCGGGGTGCTCATCCAGGTTTCACATTCGCAAAACCCAAACCTTACTTTTCTCCAGCAGCCAAGCAGACAGTTCTGTTCATCCGATAAGCACTTGTTTGCTTTTTGCGCACAGGCTGCCAAATAAAGCTTATCGGGCCGTGTTTATCTAGTTTAGTCATATGTGGTTGTTCGCAAGGGAGATGGAGATGGTAGGGCCAAAAGATCGGTCCGTTGCCCAGATTGTGAATAAAGTACGCATTTATTGGGCATTACTGCGCACGGTACACATACCGAAAAAAAAGGCAAAACGAAAATTCTGGGCAAGCCGATAAAGATCCAAAAGAATGCAAAAAAAAACTGTGAAGAGTTGTGCGCTTTTTGGCGTCTCGTGTGCCAAGCGTTCTACAACGAGCAGTATTTATGGCCGGCGGCGGTGGCTGTGGGGGAGTGGCCGGACCCAGCCGCGATAACAGCAAACGCGACGAGATTACACAATCAGTTAGTTGCCATTGTTAGTTAGTAGGAATACGAATGCTGCTGGCGATGAGGCGGATTCCGGCACAGTGAGGCCTGCCTGGTAACAGGCCGTACATCTAGAGACCACTAAGGAACTAATTAGGTATTCTTGGGGCCTTGAATCTAGAGACCACTAAGCAACTAGGTATTCTTAAGGCTGTGTATCTATACACCACTTAGGAACTACGTATTCTTGAGGCCGTGTATAGATCACTTAGGAACTAGGTATTCTTGGGGCCTTAAATCTAGAGACCACTAAGGAACTAGGTATTATTAAGGCCTTGAATCTAGAGACCCCTAAGGAACTAGGTATTCTTTGGGCCTGGAATCTAGAGACTACTAAGCAACTATGTATTCTTGAGGCCGTGTATCTATAGATCACTTAGGAACTAGGTATTCTTAAGGCTGTGTATCTATACACCACTTAGGAACTACGTATTCTTGGGGCCGTGTATCTATAGATCACTTAGGAACTATGTATTCTTGAGGCCTTGAATCTAGAGACCACTAAGAAACTAGGTATTCTTAAGGCCATATATCTAGAAACCCCTAAGGAACTAGGTATTCTTGGGGCCTCAAATCTAGAGACTACTAAGGAACTTGGTATTCTTAAGGCTGTGTATCTATAGATCACTTAGGAACTACGTATTCTTGGGGACTTGAATCTAGACACCACTAAATAACTAGGTATTCTTAAGGCCTTGAATCTAGAAACCACTAAGGAACTAGATATTCATAAAGGGTTCTATGTTTGTAGAATAATAATATAAAGGTTTTTATAATCGACTGCAAGCTGGGCTTAAAAATGTGTTCCTGGCCTTGCGTTTCGTTATGAACTGGATTTCTTTATGCTTTTAATTTAGCTTTTGTATTTAGTCGCGGAGAAATTAAGTTAAAATTAATAAGCAAATTAAAGTGTAATATTGGTAATAAAAAAAGTGAAATCCCTGAAACCAAGAAGTACTCCCTTTGACGACAAATGTTTTAAGAAATATATTAAATAGCTAAAATGTCAAATTGTAGTGTCAGAACAGACTAAAATAAATTAATTAACTTTTAAAAGTGATCTTAAATCAATGTTACTAATGGTGAAATGTTTTGTAAAATACTCATTGAAGCTAATAGTCATGTCATGGGTTTTTATTATTCCCTTTCCCGAGTGTACACTTCCTTAGCTTTGGTTGCTTGGCCAACGAGCAATAGTTTAGTGTTTTGTGCCGAGGATTTTACCCAAATAAATGCAAATTGTTTTCTTGGCCGTCGCCACAGCAGCAGCAACAGCAGGCAAAGGTAAAGAAAACGTCACCGTCACCCTTCTGTATTTTATACGATTCCCTCGGCAATGCCCTCTCTTTATATTTTGCCTGGCAACGTTTTTGTTTTTGCCCCGATGCCGATACACCACTTCGTTGGCCATCGTCGTCGATTCAGTTGAAAATGTTTTGTGTTTTTGTTTACATCGAGTTCTGCCACCGCTGCTGATTCGAGGGAATATGCCTGTCAGACCAACGTCGATCTAGAGTAGCGTCCAACCCGATCAGTCACAAGGAGGAGCCCCAGATCCCCAGTCTAAGTATTCCAGGCCGAAATGCAGTTCTTTGCGTGAGTTTCAAACTGCAAAGCCCTCAATAAAACCTTAGTTTTGAAAGGAAATTCTACAAGTGGATATTTTATATTATAAATAATAATAATAAAACCAAGAAAAGCCATTGTATTAAATCTAAATTCACTATAATTTAGGATCCATGGAAACCCTATTTTCAAATACTTTTTCTTGCTGTCCAGATTGTTTACTCAACCGAGACGTAAAAATATAAAAGACAATAGCCAAGCCCCTGTTTTTCGTGCAATTTGTAGGCCTCTCTAAGCGATCGCTTTAAACTGGGCTTTTAGATAGTTCCCAATCCCTTCTATCCCCGGCGTTATAGCATTCAATTAAATCCCTCCATCGATGGGGAAAAGTTTTGCCATCACAAAAGGCTAAATGGAACTAAATGGAAAACAGTTCGAGCAGCAACAATGGAAAACAATTGAAAAACTCAATTTGTTGGTAATTTGTTTGGGTGTGCGTGTCGTCTCCAGTGTCTTGGATGTGTGTGCTGTGCTGTGCGGCAATAACAATTTCAAAGGTTGGCACATTGCAGCCGATTTGTTGACTGCATAAAAAATAGGTTGAATGAACTGAGAGAGCTAAACTTTGATTGATATTTCGAAAGGGAAATATATAGTTATGGGTGGTGGGCAATAAAATAACAGCTGTACTTCCCCCCAAGTCGTTATTCGGTAGTTTCTTCTTTTTGAAATAAATTGCTTGCCATTTTACTGCGTTTCTCTGCCATTTTGAAGCTTAAAGAAAGTGTATTTAGAATTTTAAGTGGGGCTTTAAGTTGTTCTAATTACTTTTAATAATTGTATATTTATTGTTATAATTGCTTTTTATAATACTTATATATTAATTTACTTTATATTCTTTCCTCTCCTTGCAGCTTCTCAAAAATGGCCAAGTACTCGGGTAAAAAATGCCGCCTGCTCTCGATGATGTGGCTGACGGCCTTCTTTTTCTTTGTGGAAATCATCGTGGGCTATGTGACCAATTCCATGGCTCTGGTAGCGGACAGTTTCCACATGTTGGGCGATATTGCCGCCCTGGTCATATCCTTTCTCTCCGTGAAGGTGAGTTCTTTGAAAAGAAACTAATAACTCTCACTAAATATTCGTATATCGACAGATGTCACCGAAAAAGTGGTCAAAGAACACCTTTGGCTGGGCCAGAGCTGAAGTTCTTGGAGCCTTGGTCAACGCTGTGTTCCTGGTGGCCCTGTGCTTCAGCATTACCATCGAGGCTTGCAAGAGGTGAGTGTTTTTAAGAGAGAATTTACGGGGTTTTCCCCCAGATTTTATTCAAAATATTTAAGTCAAAAAAGTCTTCATTAGTCATTATTTTGAAGAAATCAACAGAAAGCCACATTGTTTTGTTAAGAGTCCAAGAGAACCCAAACAAATTGCAACTTCAGCAAACAGAAATATGTCAATATCAATTATCTCTCCATATTCCTTACAAAAGTAAACAATTCAAAGAAATTGCGACTTTGTTTTAATAAACAAACAAAGCAAGAGCCGTTGTCTTACTTACAAATAACATTGTCGCTTTAAAAGCCTTCCCACATACATTTAAGTGTTACTCATTTCAAATTTAAATAATTAAGGGCTTTCCTTATCGATTTAAAATATTTAATCTCTCGCAATTCACTTCGATCTTTGTCAGTAGCAAAAGCTGCTTTCCCGAGCATTAATCGCATTGAGAGTAATTACGGATCAACGATCCACACACCCAAAACCCAGTTGCTCGATGATCTGTGAGCAGTAAGCAATAATAAGCTCCTCGCCTTGGCAGAGCGTCGTATGTGTTAACGTGATTTGTTTAAATTTTCTTGAATCACTTAATACATTCGGGTTTTACTGCCACCTTTCTGTCCGCATATTTCTCAGTGTGTGTTTTGTGAATTATTCACTTGATTTCCATTTGCATTCCGTGCGCCTTTTGCGCGTATATATCAAAAGCTTTACGAGGTGAATCTGTTGCCAATAGCTACTCCAACCGATACCCCTTTATTTACTGGGCAACGCCAGCTATTGTTATTTAATTAATACAAAACTAAAGTATCCGAAATAATAATAAACTTGTAGAACAAAAATGCCAACTGCCTAATCGAATTAATGATAGCGTAATCTTTGACTGATTTAATTTAAATTTTCCAAACTGATAAAAATGCATGACATAATTGCAGAAACTTTGTAGAGGGTTTAACCATAATTAAAGCCGCAATAACTGATAATTTCTTAAACCATAAAGTAAAACGTGTACTGATAAGGCTAAGGTACGATGTCCAGAAGTTGGTGGAATGGGAAGCACTTTCTCATTGATAAAAGTAATCAAAGATAAAAACGGGTTAGAGATATTTGTGGGAATAATTTGTTGTTTTCTTGAATAACACATATTAAATGTATAATCAAATTTAGATTGGCTTTAGTTATAACCCAAGAAAACGAACGAAAAAGTAGTATATTTATTAATGTAAATATAGAAAAAAAGATCTTACTAAACCTGTAATTATAATCTTTTCCAGATTCATTGAAGAGGAACCGATTCACGAACCCGAGCTGCTGGTTATCGTGGGAGCTTTGGGCCTGCTGGTGAATGTGATTGGGCTCTGTCTGCTATACGGTAAAAAACAAACCTATAAATATGTATAGCCACAGGCTGCCATAAGTTATGAACTATCTATTCCAGAGCACGGCGGTCACCATGGGCATTCGCATGGCGGCGGTCTCACCCGCAACCACAGCCGCCTCACCGAACTGGCCAACATGGACGAGGGCGATGATGAGCAGAACGATTACGCCTACGAGAAGCAAAAGGAGAAGCAGGCGGTGAAGAAGTCCAGCCATGGCCACAGCCACGATCCCGGCCAGATGAATATGCGCGGCGCCTTCCTGCACGTCCTGAGCGATGCCCTGGGCAGCATTATCGTTGTAATCAGTGCGATGGTTGTGTGGAAATCCGAGTGGAAGTACCGCTACTACATGGATCCCGCCCTGTCCATCGTCCTGGTGGTGCTGATCCTGCACTCCGTGTGGCCACTGCTTCGCGAGTCCGCCCTGATCCTGCTGCAGACGGTGCCTACACACATCCAGGTAGATGCCATACAGAAGCGACTGCTCGAGAAGGTTGACGGGGTGCTGGCCGTGCATGAGTTCCATGTGTGGCAGCTGGCGGGAGACCGCATCATTGCCTCTGCCCATATTCGGTGAGTTTTCATAAAGACTTTGAGAAAGGAACATAATCTAAACCATATTTTGCTTTAATTGTTTGCAGTTGCCGCAATCTGTCCGAGTACATGAAGATTGCGGAGAAAGTCAAAGAGTTCTTCCACAACGAGGGCATCCATTCGACCACCATTCAGCCGGAGTTTAGCGAGATCGAGGGCTGCAACATGTCCGATGGCACCTCTAGCATCAACATGAGCGGCTCCGACTGCTGCGCTCTGGACTGCCCCACCACAGACGAGGGCTGTGTCAAGGCCACCTGCTGCCAGAACAACAACAAATTGGTGAGCTTTGGATTTGATTTAATCCCATCAGAGTCGCTTTTTAACTTTGCCATTGCAGAATCAACTGCCATCGCCCACCAACTCGCCGTATTTGTGCCGACAGCGTAATGCCGCCCGCCAGGCCGGCGATGTGGAGGCTGGCTCCCTGCTAGAGGTCGCTGCGTCCAGTGGCAACCAAGGAGGAGGAGGAGGAGCCGCAACCAGTGCCAGCGCCGCCACCACCACACCAGGAGCGTCAACAACTTCAATTGCGGCGACGGCGGGGTCAGCGGGAAGGAGTGATTCGTTCTGACAACAGCCACAGCAGCAGGCGCAACAACATGTACACTTTGCCACGACCAAAACAGCAACCGCAGCAGCCACTGCCACCGCAGCTACAACAGCAAAAGCAGCCACAGCAGGAGCAACATCAATACGTGATATAAGGTACGAGCCAAGCGCCAACAACCCAGTGGCTTCCAGCAGCGCGATGGACGGCCTGTCGGTGACGGCCCAGCGGCGACGGGAGCTGCAGTTGCTGGCCGAACAGCAGCAGCAGTGTCAGGGGCAGGTGTCACCCCTTAGCACCCGCAACGGTGATGAGGTGGCCCTCTAATTAAGGAGCCTAGTTTAACGTTTTAATTGTGCATGGTGCAGCCGCTGCAAGACTGGAGACTGGTCTGCCCTGGTGCAGCGTTCGTGTTTTAGTGTTTGTATCATTATTTGTTCTTAGTGGAATTTTAGGCATAAATGGGAGTGCATAGAGGAATGGATAGGAGAAGAAGAAGTCGCTGACCACTGAGCTAGTTTAATTGAAGAATCAAAAGTAAGCAAAGAGAGAATTATCTGATAGTGCAGAGAACACAAAGTTTAATGGAACATGCAGTTAATGATGATGTCATTCGTATATACTATATATAGTATGTTAAACCCCTTCGATAGTAGTTAATAATTAATTAATTGCATTAGTTGTAAGTCGATAAGTGAGCCCAACCAACAGAGAATACATATGTACTACGTTTTATACATTTTGAGAAAGTTTATATATATAAATTATTGTATACAATAGTTGACTACGGATTAGCGAATGACTAAAAACAGTTTACATAATACATAGCTGTATTGTGTGTACGGTTAGGCATATAGTCCCCTATTCTTAGTAGTCTTAATTGCTATATGTAAAGAGAAGGAGAGTTTTTACCACACAAACAAGCGAGAAACTAGTTTCTATTTAATTTAAATCGCGTCGAACTTTATAATGAATATACATTTAATGCAAACATCATGTATTATTTTATGATCTGCATTGACTTTCACCTGTATTTGTTTGTAAATAAACGCCAAACATAATCAGACCGAGTTAATTGTAATTAATGCTTTCTAGAGTGGTTGCCCATCTGCAAAACTATTGTAGAGGATTAAGACAAAAGATACATCGCTACACCATTGATTGTTGATACATTGTGAGTTTTTATTGATGCTACTACTTTATTACATATATTTGTACTTTTTGAGGAAAATATAAATTACAGAATCCTTATAATTTAATCAACAGAAGGATCTTTCACACCAACATTGCAAGCGGGCACTGCAATGACCACTGAGAGCTCCATCTTCCTTGCAAAGGCGTCGGCACTCTTCTGCGTTAAAAATCCAACAGGGTCCTGAAAACGATCCAGAAAGGGTGTCTTTTGCCTCAGCAATGTTGGACTTCTGAGCCACAATAGTCAGGATGGCGAAGAAAAGGCACGGGAACTTAAGCTGCATCCTATTTACGGATATTTTACTGGCGACTTTGTTGAATTTCAAACTTGGATTGGCGTAGAGTCAACTAGCGATGGAGCTTTTTATACGTTTCTTTCATTTTGAGAAAGTTTATATACCTAAGTAAATAAATACATTATTGTATTCAATAGTTAACTACGGATTAGCGTATGACTAAAAGCAGTTAACTAAATACATAGCTGTATTGTGTGTACGGTTAGGCATATAGGCCCCTATTCTTAGCAGTCCTAATTGCTATATGTAAAGAGAAGGAGAGTTAGTTAGTTAAGCTGCATCAAGTTTATACCCCAGCAGGGTATTATAATTTTAGTCACAAGTTTGCAGCTCAGTAAAGGAGTCATTTCCGACCCTATAAAGTATATATATTCTTGATCAGCATCAACAGCCGAATCGTCCGTCCGTCCGTCCGGTATACACATACTAGTCCCTCAGTGTTGAAGCTATCTGAATGAAATTTTACAAACTTCGGTGTTCCAAAGTTAGATTCAAATTTTCTGGATTTACTGGCGACTTTATTGATTTTCAAACTAGAGGGATATGAAACCAATGGTTATATCCTTAAAAAGTAATCAACAGACGGTTGACTCAGGATCTTTCGCACCAACATCTAAAGGAGGCACAGTGACCACTGACAGCACCTTGTTCCCTGCAAATGCGTCGGCACTTTTCTCCGCTCCAAGTCCAACAAGGTCCTGAAAAATATCTAGAAAGGTAGTCTCTTGCCTCAGTAATGTTAGAGTCCAGAACCACAATCGTCAGGATGGCGAGGTTAACCCAGAGGAACTTAAGCTGCTTCATTTTTGCGGACCTTTTTTGTGGTTTTACTGCCGACTTTGTTTAATTTCAAACTTGGTTTGGTGTAGAGTCAACTAGCAATGGAGCTATTTATACGTTTCTTACATTTTGTGAAATCCTGTATACTTACGTGAATAAATAAATTATTGTATTTAAGAGTCAACAACGGATTTGCGAATGACTAAAGACGGTTTACAAAATATAAAGCAGTATTGTGTGTACGGAGAGTTTCTACTAGAAAAACAAGCGAGAAAATATTTTCTATTTAATTTATTTCGCGACGTTAATCAAACCGAGTTAATTGCAATGAATGGTTTTTAGAGGGGGTGCCAATCTTAAAATTATTGCAGTTACATATGGACAACCCAGGGAAAGGTCAACCGCGGCCAAAAACTTTAAACTTTTTTAGAAAGATTTTGTTCATATTTGTTACATTAAGAAATGTTCCAATTGATCCAAATTGAAAGGCTTTAAGATATACTAAAACGAATTTCGAAATATTCGAATGCATATTCGCCCAAAACGCGATTTTTCATTATTTTAATGAAAAAAAGTATAAAAATAGGTCTCTTTTCTTTTGATAAAAACTTCTGATAATATTTTGTTCCTAACATCACTAGAGGAATGCAAAGAGCCCGAATAAAACGGATATATGTTCTTCTAATTTACTTAAATAGTAAAAATAGTAAAAATTGACCGACTACCATATATATTTGGAATTTTTAATTATTTTGAGGAAAACAGTAATTACAGAATATGAAACCCATGTTTATATGCCTCTTGGAGGGGGTGATAATTTGCACCAACATCTCAAGCCTATACTGCAACGACCACTGTCTTTGTTTTCGATTTTGCATGACTGGTTGCACTTCTTCTTTTTCCAAGGCCAACAAATTCCTTTAAAATGTTGAGAACGGAATTCTTTTGCCTCAGCAATGTTGGAGTCCAGAACGACAATAGTCAGGATGGCGAGGAAAAGGCACAGGAACTTAAACTGCATCATTTTAAAGATATTTTCTGGTATTACTGGCGACTTTGTTGAATTTCAAACTTGATCTGGTGAAGAGTCAACTAGCGAAAAACTATTTTCTCTTTAATTTAATTCGCGTCGATAATCAGACCGAGATAATTGCAATTAATGCTTTTTAGAGGGGGTGCCAATCTTTAAAATATTGTAGTTACATATGTCGTTGTACGATTGACTGTTGCAGCATTGTGAGTTTTTGTTGATGCGACTACCTCATATTTTTGGAATATTTAATTATTTTGAGGAAAATATTAATTATATAATATGAGACTCATGTTTATATCCTTAAAAATGAATAATCAAAAGGTTGTCTGCTTCTTAGAGGGGGTGCGAATCTGAAAACTATTGTAGCTCTCAAAACCATTTGCGAGGATTAAGAGAAGAGATAGTAAAACATCGTTACACGATTGTTAATACATTGTGAGTTTTTAATGACACCAACATTTCAATATACTGCAGCGACCGCTGTGAGATCTGTCGATTCGGCATGACTCGTGGCACTTTTTCGTTTTCCAAGGCCAACAAATTCCTTTAAAAGATATAGAACGGAGTTCTTTTGCCTCAGCAATGTTGGAGTCCAGAACCACAATAGTCAGGATGGCGAGGAAAAGACACA
>JAEIIH010032325.1:0-23920 GCA_018904745.1 Drosophila orosa
CTTTCGTTATTTTTAATATTTTCTTTTGATTTGTAAGACCTTGTTGTTGACCTTTTTGAGAATTTCTTCTCCAGAATTCATTGGAAAACGTTGACTTTCTGCCTTGGATGATTTTTAACAAGGGCGTGATTTTAAAAAATAAATTAAGAGTAGAACTAAAGACTACACTTTGGAGCATTAATTATTACTTAGTAGATCTACAAATATTTTTTTTAGATTATGAAGACTTTGCATGTTTAAATAACAAAAATATTGCATTCTTCTGTTTTTAATAAATCCCGAAACACTTGTCTTTTCAAGACAAATGTTTGTTTAAATTTAAAATTATGTGTTACTCTTAATTGACACAAAGAAATGATTAAAATTCGAAGACAGCGCTCAATGGCATATTTGTTCTCCGATTAGTGTGATTTTGGCAGCCTTGAAATTACGAATCATTCATTGCCTCTCGTTAAGGTTAATGTCATAAAGAATTTGCTTTTCTGACTTTCTGCCATGGTTTTCCTTTTTTTTTGTTTTTGGTTTGTTTATGTACCAGAGAGCCAGACACCTACACAGGCGATTTAATATGTGGCTATGCGATGATGTGCAGTTTATTTATATGCTAACAAATACATGTGAGCCTAGCCGCCTTTTTGTAAGCGTATGAGTAATCTCTGGCCTCAAATCTGTTGGAAAACAGCATTTATTTTTATCTTATTTTGTTTAATTATCATTTTCCAGATATATCTCTGTGGGAAGAGCACTGTGTCCGGTCCGTTTCACAGGTGATACTGACTCGCATAAATTGCTGGCCAGGATTTTAATCTTAAAGCAAATTTTTATTTATTATTTGTGTGCCAAAAGTCTGCGAAACCTGTGAATTATATTGAAGTTTGTTTGAATGTTTACTAATTATTTTGTCAGTTTAGTTGCAGATTTTGATGACGTCCTAAGTGATGTGAAACCCCTTTTTTATAACCCTTAAAATAACCAAACCCTCTCACATGCCAGCGCAGAAAACTATTTTCAGCATTTTTAATGTTTACAATAAATTGTTGAACAATATTTATGTTTTTGTTTATTATTGAATTTTCAACTGGGGAAAAATATTTCTCATTCTTTGCAAAAACGTTGCCAAGAATTGGAATATATCTATGCATATATTTTGGTATTCTGATACCTACAAAAAAATAAAAGGGTCCGTAATTATAATTAAATATGTAGGCACTTTTAAAATGCCCCATAATTATTCAAGGTATTCAAATGTGTTGCCAAAAATTTGCAAATTAATACATCATTCTTAGGAGAGCAAAAACGAAGCCAAAGGGCTCGTTTTCATTTGCTTTGGGTTCATTTCATGTAACTAATGCTAACCATATTTATAATGTATGTAATGATAAGTTTCCAGGAAATTGAAAACTAATGAATGAGTATTAATAAATAAATGAATGAATAAATGAAATCTTTTACTAAGCAAAATAAATAAAAACAAGTGTGTCCCGCCGAGCTGCACAAATAGAAAATGCTGGAACGCAAATACCTGAAATGAATCACTTTCTAAAAGGGCTACTTTATTCCGTGATCAAAGATCGATGTACATATGTATATAGGCCTTTCCCCCAACACAAACATACAAACTGACGTATGAAAAGTGTTGGCTTTATGTAAACAGAATTTGCTCGCTCTTTTTTCGCCGAGAGATGTCAATGTTTCTTAATTCCAAAAATAAGTTTATTTGGGAGATGGTTAGAAAAAGAGGTGCCGCGAGAGAAAGAAGGAGAGAGAGTGAGTGAAGGCTGTGAAAATTTTGAAAATCAAAAAATTATAAGCAAGTGCTCCGGACGATTCTCGGGCAGATCAACTCGAACGGGCGTCAAGTGAACAACACGCAACGACGACAAATCCGAACCAAATCCAACGAACAATTCAAATTCAAATTCTAATTCCACAAAAAGGCATCGCTTGAAATATCGCAAAAATGGTTTACGAAAGTGGATTTACTACTCGCAGAACGTACTCCTCGAGGCCGGTGACGACTTCTTACGCCGTTACGGTAAGCCCTTCCATCGCCAATAAACTTAATAACTTGACATACGGTAGTGTGGTTTTCCTTGATAAATCCTTTTTAAATCTGTGAAATATATCTGTGCGTACGATTTTGAAATTCTAAATTAAACTCTGAACTCTTATTCTTGAGTGGACAACTGTACGGAAACGCTGCGGATAAATTTGACATATTTAAAGGCAGTTAGCTTATCGAATATGTAGTACAAAATTATTTAAAATATATAAAAAGAAATCAGTTTTAAGCGCTTGTGTCCCACTTGCTGTACTCAATGGTTTCATATTTGGCAAGCGAACAGATGAATATTGAAGAAATTGAAACACGTTTGAATGCAAAGTGTCTACCAAACTATGAATATCGTATCCAACTTACAGTATATAACTTAGAATTATTACACTCTAGAGTCTAGAGAATATGTTACGATCGGGCGAATGTGTATATATAAACTGGCCTGCGAGGACTTGAATATATAATGTATATTGCGGGGTTCTCTGTGTGAAACATTTTTTGTGTGCAGTTAATCATAAACATAAACTTATTTCTAACAATTTAATCGTTCTCATAATGGTCTCCTGTATTATAAATGTGATATATGTGCAGCTTAACCGTAATGCTCTTCAAGGCAGACCCAATTAAATAAATATATGTACATATGACAAAATTATGCGAGTGTGAAGCAGAAGGCATTGCAATTCTCGGGAGGTCGTGGGAATTATAATTTTTCCTAAATTTATGGCAGCTCACACGATGATGATCTTCATATCTCTTTTCGGATATTCGTGTTTACTCATCTCCCCAAAAATATATCTAACGCGCGAATACGTTTTCAGAATTTCAGAATTCAGCGGACGGAGGCCGCAACATTTCTCTATCTCAATTTATTATTATTTACAAAAAGCTGAGGTCCGTCCGGCCCGTTCGCTGGTGCCCAAAAATGTTTAGCATATAGCATATATAGAGGAGTGGAATTCCAAACACATGCGAATTCCCAATGAATCCCATACAGGCGCAACTCTCTCGAACAGTCCGTCGTAGTGGTTCTGGTTCCGCCGATTTGTATATGTGTAATACTAGATGCGCGCGCATTTCGCTCTTCGCTAGTCCTAAAAATATCTTTCCGATTTCCATAATATATTCAAATAAACCGAAGACGCTATGGGCAGCTATGGGAGGGAACCAGCAGCAATAAAATAACGCCAGCAAAATCTCAGGCGTTTTCAAAAAATATAAATTAGAAGAAGATAAATGCTGAAAAAACAAAAGACCGATTTTTCAGTTGGTATTAATGAGTGTGATGATAATCCAAGGCGAGAATAAATATGTGCATCAAGTGCCTAATAATCGCCATTGTCTGCGGACACTTTATGTCTACACCCAATAGCTTTTTTTTTGTTTTAAATGACGAAAAGGGGATCATTGTATGATGTCATTGAAGTCCAAGAATGTTGCTTGTTTTTCAGGGATTAGTGTGCAGGATAAATGGCTTATTTATATATTAACTTGCCTTTGTATTGTTGTACATAAATAAATGTTTGCTGTTTGTGTTCCAACTAAATGCTGCGAGTGTATCCATAATGCTCCCATTGCACATATTACTTACAACCACACTACGTCGTATCAATATGCATATTTACATAGGTATGTGTATGTAGACCTGGGGTGGACCTCTGAAGGTTAAAACCTAAACATAAAAATTTAATACAGAATTTAAAATCAATTTAATTATAATTTTCGAGCTGAGACAACACTGCGTATGGGTGATATTAAGTGAAATATGCCCCTAATTGTCATCTCTTCATTGAAAACTCGTTTAGACTACAATATAGAATGATATCAACGATCTTTCCATTTAATAACAGAGTAAAACTACATTTTCAATAGGAGATACTTATTTCCTTTAATTTGAATCAAAGTTATCCAAGTACTTAGTTATTTCTTGTATTTGTACGTTATAGAAGGTCCACTCTATGTTCACTTACATATGTAAATACGCAACTTGTGTCATAATGTAAGGATTCTCCGTATATATTGGATATCGCTTGACCCAACCAGCACAAGGATAACTATAACGAACCACTGCGAAGCTGTATATATATAAATGCCCGCCTCAGCCCCAGCCCCGAACCCAAGAGTGTATATATGAGCCCCACCGCCACCGCCACTGCTACACCACGTTGAGTCCCAACAGCACCGCCGCCAGATCTGGCCAAGATCTCCTCCCTAACCGCGTTTAACCCTGTCCCAGAAATTAAATCGAAATTTGTGGAATTTTGGGCTTTGCAGAGAACGAACCAGAGAACACCAATTGACTGGGAGAAAGTTCCGTTCGTGCCGCGTCCGTCGCTCATCTCGGATCCGGTGACCGCCTTCGGTGTCCGGCGTCCCGATCATGAGCGTCGCAAGCACTCGATCCTCGATCCGATCAACCGGGCGGCCATCAAGCCCAACTACCGGCTGGCCTACGAGCCCATCGAGCCCTATGTGTCCACGCGGGACAAGAACCGCACACGCATCCTGGGCATGGTGCGCCAGCACATCGACACCGTGGAGGCGGGTGGCAATACCGCGGCCCGCACCTTCCGGGATAGCCTGGACTCGCAGCTGCCCCGGCTGCACCGGGCTGTGTCCGAGAGCCTGCCGGTGCGGAGGGAGACCTACCGCAATGAGAAATCGGGCGCGATGGTCACCAAGTACAGCTACTAGGACCAGATCTACTCTCTCCATGTTATGCATATAGTTATGCCTTAATCCCGAACACAATCGAACGAACCAAAGTTTTAGCTAAGAACAAATAACATAATTAAAACCGACAAACAAACAAATAAAAAAAAAACCGAAAAATTACACAAAAACATTGATAGGACTACGTTTAGTTTTAGACATAAAACCCTGTGTGTTAACCCACTTTTAACCCATTTTTACACGTTCTTAGACTACGCAGAGAAAAAATCAGTTGAGTTGGGTTTTTTATTCCCGATAAAGTCAAGTAGAGTTTCACCATTTTAATATTAAGTTTAACAGAAGCATCATGATATTAAAGTAACTCGATTTCTTACATTTTAGTGAGTGATATTTAATCCAACTAACAATGGTTTTTCCTCTGTGTAGCTAATGTATATTGTATCTAACCTTTCACAACTCCATAGAATCATAGAATCATAGCATTGTGTGTGCCTAGATGAACTCTAAAGTTAAACATTCGAACATGTTTCAATTTCCCTGTTTCGAGAGTCGCCTTGCGTTATTTTACAGCAGATAGAAGTTCGAAGGAGGAGCTTTAACGTACCTTTAAATGATTGATGCTTGTGTTGCCAATGCCCCCCAAAATGCCAATGCCAATGCCAAACATTTTCAATATATCAATATCAAATCGGAATTTATAGACTCCACGCTTAGACCTGTGCACGGACAGACCTGGCTCGCACCGCAGCCGCGCCTCCTCGGACTACTCGTACACCTCGAAGTCGTCTGTGGAGAAGAGCAGCTACGACTCGAGCAACCCGCACTCGTACCGCCCGGAGCGATCCACGTACTCCTCGACCGTTGAGAAAACGTCGCGCAGCGGCCCCGGCGGCTCGTACAACTATAGCACCGAGCGGACCAGCACCACTGGCGCCGGACCCGGCGGCTACAGCTACTCGTCGACCACCTCCGGCAACCTGCCGGGCGGCACCAAGTACCGTCACTTCTCCTACCACGTTTAGGATTAGGATGCTGCTGATGCCCTCCAGTTCTCCGGTGCTTTGAATGTTTTCGGTGCCCACTAATACGTCATTGTTTCGAATATATATATATATATTTATTTATTATATCCTTCGAATAATCCACCTAACCACCGCTAACCTTGAGTGCCTATATATGTATACGATGCTCGAATTCAGATGATGTAAATGTTTTGACTTGGACTAATCACCACTAATGACCACACATTGATCCGCATATAGACTAGAGCCACCTCTTCTATGTATTTGCCAACCTTCAAGCAGTCATGTTAAAACATATTTGTGATACAATAAAATAAACACGGTCTTATCTCAAATAAACCTAGCGTTACTTTACTTGAACCGCGATATCAGGAGTCAGATACGATATTCATACGGCAGACACATAAAACACAAAAACACTAAAGTAGGAAAGCAAACAATGGACAAGCCATTCAAGCCGTTTTGTCAAGGAATATGAGAGAGTTTTCATATTTTTTGGATTAAAACAACAATTGCCTTATTTTGTATTACTTTCAGTACCCGACGGTCTCGAAAGTAACTCGTGTAAGTATTTGCATTTCATCGCGTTCGCACACAGAGCCTGTCATCCACGTCTATATCTATGGTCTCACAACTTATTCTTTTCCATTGACTATATTCACACTGTTCCATCACATCCATCACAACATCGTCACTGGAAGCCGACTCGGTTAGTAGTCAGCCCTTAGACTTAATTAGTTTACTATAAAGTCAAAGATGATCCCCAAAATTAAACCTTAAAGATAGCTAGAGCCAAAATCAAAAATTCAAGATGCCTACTTATCTAAATTACGGGTTAATAAATAGTTTATGGGGTGAAATAAAGGATAACGATGATCAAGTTAATTAAAATATTGAAATTTAAGTCTGTGACATTCGTAAATATTGGTATTCTATAGAGTATTCGACTTTTGGTAGCATTTCTTTGATTTAAGTAAAGAAAAAATATTGGTCTTGTTAACTGGTTTAAATTTAAAGATATTTTGATCGGTTTTTTATAGAATATCTATTCTTGTGATTGTCTAGATTAAATTATAATATTCATTCATCCATCATTCATCACGAAAAACTCATCTACTGAGTGAATCAGTATCTAAACATTTTTCTTGTTTCTGCTTCTGTTAATAGTTAAACTTTTTACTTTCATTACTGGCTTCCTCATTGCTATAACGAAAACGATAACGAGATTTCTCGTCTTCATCAAATCCTGATCATTCGATGTTGTGTTAATTTTTTGAAACCATTGACAAATATAGGTATACAAGTCGAGTTACCCCATCTACTCGAGCTACTCGGTGCCTAGGCGTGTGGTCACCGGTAGCACTCGTGTGGTGACCTCGCCCATCCGTGTGGTGACCTCGCCCGCCCGCGTGGTGTCCCGGGTTATCCACTCACCGTCGCCAGTTCGCGTTGTCCGCACGACGACCCGAGTGATTTCATCGCCGGAACGCACCACCTACTCGTACACTTCGCCATCGACCTACTACAGCCCCACCTACTTGCCATCGACCTACACTTCGACCTACATCCCGACCTCGTACACCACTTACACGCCGTCCTACTACTACAGCCCGACCACGGTCACCCGGGTGTACGCCCCCGCCCGTTCGCTATCCCCGCTGAGGATCACCTCCTCGCCCTTGAGGATCACGACCTCTCCGGTCCGCCAAGTGCCCTCCTACCTGAAGAGGCTGCCGCCAGGATACGGTGCTCGGGCCCTTACCAATTACCTCAATACCGAACCCTTCACCGTAAGTTGGTCTGCCTGAGTAAAGCTGAATCTTAGCTAGAGCTAGCTTGCGTAGTTGTAGCTGTAGCCTCCGCAGAGTTCGTTACGCCGCCCACGAAATGGTTCTCGGACCCTTCTAATTCAGAGTCCCACTTACAGACCTTCTCTGAGGAAACAAGCCGGATTCGCAACCGCGCGCAATCTCTGATTCGTGACTTGCATACTCCCGTGGTGCGCCGTGCTCGCAGTTGCACACCCTTCCCAGTCACCGGGTGAGTAGATATCAAAGGGAGTGGAAAGTATATATATAATTACTCAAGACTAGTTTTTAATTAAATCAGGGGATATTTTAGTTATTTTCTATGGAAAAGGAGTAGGCGGTTAAGTACTTTACTTTACTTGTTTCTCCTCATCACCCTTGATTTTGTATATATAAGTCAGTCAAGGTTGAATATAAATATTTATATATTTTACCATAAATAAATGTGTCTTTATGAGGCGCACAAAACTATTTGACTTTCAACACATGGCGGATGAGTGATATTTACTGGCAATTATCACTCATACGACATGTGTGCACCATTAAAAGTGACAAAACGTAACCTACGAATCTTTGTTGATATTTTGAGCACAAATTCGTTTTGAAATCAATCATTTTTATTACTTTTAACAATTTAATAACTAATAATTAATAATACAAAAATATATATTACTTATAGTTACACCTATGAGCCGACATCGCAACTTGCCCTGGACGCCTATGTGGCCCGTGTCACAAATCCCGTGCGTCATATTGCCAAGGAAGTTCACAATATCTCGCACTATCCCCGGCCAGCTGTAAAATATGTTGGTGAGTTGCCTACCGGCATGGTGCGCGATTATGGCACTATGTATTCAGTTCACAAACTGTGGTTAGACACCCTACCTTATACTGTACAGTGAATAGCTATTAAATTCCGTATTTTTTAAATAATTAAATAACAACAAGGTAAAAGTCATCTTGCATCAGTAAGGATTTGCGGTGACAAGGCCTATAATATTAGGAGTCCCATGTACGATTCGGACAAAGTTCGAACTGATATTAACCTCTTGTCCTGGTACCTTAGACATCCGACTTGGAAGAGTGATAAGAAATCCCATGTTCCTGAGAAGGAAGGTAAGTACTGTTCATTTTTCGTTATACGACGCTTGAATATGACACCTGTATATATATCACTCAAGCATATATGTAATTGATGTTGCCGCCAAAACGAGTACCATTCATTGAGAGATGCAAATAAGGACAAGGATTTGCGCGTTTTTTTGTTGGTAACTTGAAAAACAATAATATAGATTCAAATATAAAATAAATCAAGAATTTAAAGAATTATATTTAAAGAACACAAATGGACCAGAGTTAAGGCTACACTCTTCATCCATATATCCATACCATTAATATTCAATTCAATACTTGACTTCTTCGATTTATAATCCAGATCTCATATCCATGACAGACTTTGTAATATATTTTTTAAAGAATACAAAGCACCCAAGGCTTTAATTAAAAATGTATAGAATGATATTCGTTTGAGACTTTTCGGTACACTGTTATTTTTTTCTTGTCCAAATTATATTCTTCCAGTTCGGAAGCCCAGAATTCCCCCGAATATTATTACAAAATAAAAATCGTATAAGCCGGTGCCATAGAGAGTTGACTTAATTTATTCATTTGTAACTAACTTACATATTTGGTTGCTGCATCCTGAATTGTTCAGTTCATTGTATTTCACTAACGTTATACGTTTTATGATTGATTGATTCTTTCCAGTTGAAGCTGTTGAAGTTGAGGCCTAAATGATAACATGCCTGATTTTTGTATGGACATACACTTCTCTTTCTTAAATAAACCAATCTAAAAGACTTTCTTTTGCGTGTGGTAGACACTTAGCCGATATCTACAAGATGAACACTTGATATCGACACACTCTGGCGCTTTCACTACTCAGACTAATACCTACACAAAGTCAGATCAGATCAGAACAGCTAATACGATCGAATAAAATATAATTATAATAATGATAATGAAGAAATTCAGCGCATCACTTGTGATACTAACCCTTTTTCATGTGACTTACCAAAATGTAGATACTTCTTCATTCTCTTTCAACTTGTTGTAACTTAGGTGCCGATATATAGTAGCTGACTATTAAATGTTTTCTTTTCACGTTCATTGATTTAAAAAAATATACATAAATACTTCATGTGCATAATTTTTTGGCATTTAAGATATATTTAGATGTCGGCGCGAATTTGGTTAATCAATTATGTTATGTTCATGCATATGTAAACACATTTTTAGGGACATTTACTTACATATATTTATCAATATATTAATTTGTAAATACTGATCCAAAACGAAACTTCTTTTTTGTGGGTTTTTCAAAGGGGTTTGCAGGTTCACAAGGGAGTTCTTCCGGCTTATTAATTATGTAAGAAAAGCCAGAGAATATTTCATGTAAATAACATTTTTTGCCGCTGTTTTTTTTTAAATAAATTTTAATCACAATCCACAAAACCTCGAGACCTCAGCTTGATTTATGTACTCTAGTTTTTGAATTTTGAGATGTATATATGTATGTATGCTTAACCCATTAACCACATTTTGGTTTCAAAGTCTTCACGCCCAGAACTTTCTAAAAACTCCCATTAATGCCACACAATACTCTAAACCATTGGCGTCTACTGTATCTGCAATTTTACCTTGCCTCGTCTATAAGAAAACCACCAACACCACTTGCCGTTCCGAAGAGTAAGTATTACTATATGTAAGTGATAAATCTGAGTTTACATCAAAGTTAAGGATCAATAATAAATTATTTGAGGAAAAAAAGCCAAAATACATCTCCGCTGTGGTTGTGCCCCTTATGACAAGCTTTCAATTTCAGATGCCGAGTTGGATCCTAACCGTCCAACTAGAAAGTTTTCTGCCCCTAGGCCCTTGGAGGATCCCGTCGACTTGGAGAACAAGGAGAAGCAGCGCCTCCGACAGGAGCGTCTCCTGACGGTCAACGAGGAGGCCTTAGACGATTTGGATCAGGAGAAGAAGCGCGCCCAGAAGGCTGATGAGGCCAAGCGGCGGGAAGAGAGGTAAGTAATTCTCTTTTCGTTAGTCTAGAAAGGTTAACTAAAATACTATTTAATTTTTTTGCAGGGCTCTGAAGGAGGAGCGCGATCGCTTGGCCGCTGAGGCCGAGCAAAAGGCTGCTGCCAAGGCCAAGAAGGCTGCCGAAGAAGCTGCTGCCGAAGAGGCTCGTCAAGCTGAAGTGGCCGCCCAAAAGGCGGCAGCAGATGCTGCCCAGAAGGCTGCTGATGAGGCTGCCGCTGTTAAAGCTGCCGAGGAAGCTGCCGCTCGCGCAGCCGATGAAGCTGCCGCCCTTAAGGCAGCCGAAGAGGCTCGCGCCGCTGAGGAGGCACGCTTAGCCGAGGAAGCTGCCGCTGCCAAGGCTGCCGAGGAGGCTGCCGCTCTTAAAGCTGCCGAAGAAGCTCGTCTTGCCGAGGAAGCTGCCGCTCTTCAGGCTGCTGAAGAGGCTCGCGCCGCTGAGGAGGCACGCGTAGCCGAGGAAGCTGCCGCCGTCAAGGCTGCTGAGGAGGCACGTGCCGCCGAGGAAGCCCGCCTGGAGGAGGAGCAGCGCCAGCGTGAGCAGGAGCTGGAACGCCTGGCGGAGATCGAGAAGGAGGACGACGCTGAACTGGCTCGCCAAGCCGCCGAGCTGGCCGAGATCGCCCGCCAGGAGAACGAACTCGCTGCCCAGGAGCTGCAGGCCATCCAGAAGGGTGAGAATGATGTCGATGCCACCGAGCCCCTGGTCGAGGAGCCTGTGACGCCCATCGACGAACACGAACCCGTCATCGAGCTAAGCTCCAACGTTGAGGATGCCCCCGCCGGTGGCGACAGCTACGAGGAGCCAGAGGAAGATGATGGGGAGGAGGAAGAGGAGGAGGAATAGATTCTAGACAATCATGAAGCTGTCATTAAAATTAAAAAAAGAAACAATAAAAATAATATAAAACTAGCTAATTGATTTTTATGTTTTCTGAATTAATATTATTTTTATTCAGGACGTTAAAATAACAGGAAAGTGAGTGCTGAACACTTTGTTACTATACCTAAGCTGAGTTTTTAATTGGAAGGTAATGAACGATTACAATGCACACTGAAAAGATACAAATATATTAACATTAGAGAACTTTCTTATCTGGTGGTGTTAAGATACTTACCAATAAGCGTACAAGTGAATATGGCGAATGTTGTATTGCAATAAGGTTGCAGCATAACTCCTATTAGATTTGTGGATGCAATGACCCCAAGTCGACCCATGGACAGGCAAAAGCTTACTGCCTTAGATCTGGTTGTTAAAATATACTATAAATTAACACGAAATGAAAGAAAGTAATCTAAATGTATGTACCTTAAATGTGTGGGGACCAGATCAACGATAGCTCCAATCATAATGGAAATACAGAGTCCTGGCAGCAGTATGTAAAGGCAAAAGAGGACGAGAACTCCCGAGGCATTTCCCGTGAAGTGCAGAAATATTCCGCTCAAAACTGCTCCTGCCTGAGCAGCGAAAAGGACATTCTTTCGACCCAAGGGATTCAGTAGAAAGCCCTGGATGGAAAATCCAAACAAGAACGCAAAGCCCACAATCAAGTTGTCAATATAGGTTTTGCTTGAGATGTGAACTGTGCAGTCCTACAAAAGAAAATATTATGTACAAAAATTGTAAATAAAATTGAATAAATTATTAACCTCTAGTGTGGCATTTTGAGGGGCTCCAACGGGAACGCTCAATATTTCGCACACTGTTGATGAGTTGTTTCCGTCGCCAGATAATTTGTTGACAATGTCAGGAAGCCAAACTTGCACGCCACATGAGCTGAAAGAAAAATGTTCCTTCAAAAGTCTATCTATAGATATTTTATTTTTTTTGTTCACTTACCTGAAAAACAATCCAAACACTGCCAAATTGCAGAGGATAAAATTCAGTCTGTGCGGCTTGTGAAATAGTGGCATATTTGCTCTAACAATTTTGGTTAAAAAAACGCCATCCTGACTCTCTGATATCAATCTTTCGCCCTCTGGATCCTCTGACTTCAGGGTGAAATCTTCATAATCCATGACCTGCTGAATAGACTTTCCCCTGTTGAATTTACTTATCCAAGCGACGACTTCTACTGCCTCCTGAGTCTTATCTTGAGACAGCAAAAACTTTGGGCTTTCAGGGAAATAAAGTAGAACTAAAACCCCGATTAAGCCGGGTATAAGATTGATTAGCAGCATTAAACGCCATGGACGGAAGACAAAATCGCCTAAAGTGATGAGCCAATCATATGAAAGAATTAGCCAAGCAGCCGCTGAAATATATTAGTGGATAGAAAATATAGTAATTAATATACTTAACATTAAAAAGCACCCATTACCTGGAACAATTATTGCAGAAACTGTGACGAACATAGTCGAATAATTAATCGTCACAGCTCGATGTCGCGGTATATTAAATTCACCTAAATATGGATAAAGTGCTGCTGGAACGCTGCCCATACTGTGTTTGTGTGAGAGACAAGATTTACATAAATAAGCTGTCTTAAGCCGGTCTCTATAAACTATCTGTGCTATCGCTCTAAGCTTTTTAGAAGGCAACATACATATATTTTCTTGTTGTTTTTATTACTCACCTAATTCCTGAAAGAAAACTAATAAAGTTAAACAGCCAAATGTCTGAGACGAACATGAGACTAAACTGCAGGACGTTGCTGGCGAATGTGCCGTAGAGCAAAACCTTGCGACGCCCGATGTCATCGCTAATATATCCCCATATGATGGTCGATAGGACTAAACCTATGACAAGAATATATCATTATACTTCAGGTGAGACTGGGAGCCCGACTCACCTGCAGTTCTTGTGGCCATCATCACGCCCTTTTCAGCCTGTGTGGTGAGGAAGTCACATTGTGAGGCGATCACGATGATGCCCATCGCCTGTTGGGCGCCCACGGTTGTTATGGTCAAGAGTCCACTGACCACCAATAAAATCCACTGCGTTTTTCCATAACCTGGTGGCAAGTACTCAGCTTAACACTTGGTTTACGTAAGAGATTTGAATAAATTACCAATTTTCTCCAATACAGTTTCGTACTCCCAGACTTTGGGACGGTTCTCCATGTTGACACTCCTCCGATTGACAGACAACTGATCACTGGGTTGGTGAAACACCTGTTTTAGGCCTTAGAATTTTAATTTAATAATCAAGTGTATAAACTAGTTTTGAGATTTAATCATAATAAGTTTTTGATCTTCTGCTTTCATTTAATATACGTGAAAATACGTTTATACGTGGAAATACATTTTGGAATTTAAATACGCAGTTCATAATGAACTAAATCGTTATAGTTGACCTACTTGCCGAGGAGGAGTAAGGGCGAGCAGGAGCTCCTACAACTATTGATGAACAGCTGCTGAAGGGACGATATTAATTAAAAGTCCTTCATTCGTTGACGTTTTGGAAGAAACTGATTTTATTTTGACATATCTTCGGTTTAAATAGGCTACAGAGCATTGCATCTTAGAGTATACAGCCTCCGGAGAGGCAACGCCTTATCGAGGTCCCACGCTACCGCACATCTGGAAATCTTGAGCGGCAAGGACCTTATTTGTGGTCTCCCACTAAGGGACTCATTTAAAGGCGGGGTTCAATCTTAGGTAATAAGTGGCGTGCACTTAGAATAAATGTGCGGCGCTGCACCCATCTAAAGTGTTCAATTACACATGTAAATTTACGACTCTCGGTTCACTTACAGATATATGAACAGAGCCCAAAAATATTAAATATTTAAATCTTATTGTTCGTCTGAACAGCTGACATCAATTATTTCCCCGTTAAGCAAAGGGTTTGATTCAGAGCTTCCAAAAGGTAGCTATCCCTTGGATAAAAGTGAGTGGAGATAAGTGATGTGATCAACAACTTTTATTTGTACATTAAAATTCAATAATTCAAAATGAGAAACAAGTAAAGGTGCAAACTTAAGCAGAGTTCTTAATTGGAAGGTAATGAACGATAACAATGCACACTGAAAGTATACAAATAACACAAATTAAAGGGCTTTATTATCAATTGGTTTTAAATAACTTACCAATCAGCGTACAAGTGAATATGGCGAATGTTGTATTGCAATAAGGTTGCAGCATAACTCCCATTAGGTTTGTGGCAGCAATGATTCCAAGTCGACCCATAGACATGCAAAAGCTGACTGCCTTAGATCTGGTTACAAGTAATACAATTAGTTAACAAACTAAATATTTTAAGATGGATTAAATACCTTAAGTTTGTGGGCACCAGATCAACGATGGCTCCTATCATAATGGATATAGAGAGTCCTGGCAGCAGTATGTAGAGGCAAAAAAGAACAAGGACCCCTGTGGGATTTCCCATAAAGTGCAGGAATATTCCACTCAATGCAGCCACTGCCAGAGCAGCCAAAAGGACATTCTTTCGACCCAAGGGATTCAGTAGAGTGCCCTGTATGGAAAATCCTATCAAAAACGCAAAACCCACAATCAAGTTGTCAATATAGGTTTTGTTTGAAATGGGATCGGTGCAGTCCTAAAATACAAAATAAAAATGCATTATTTTTTCATGAACGAAGCATACAAATTAAATGACCCACGATGGTTTCTGTGACATTTTGCGGAGTTTCAACGGGCACGCTCAATATTTCGCACACTGTAGATGAGTTATTTTCGGCACCAGATGATCGGTTGACAATTTCTGGAAACCAAAGCTGCATGCCATTAGAACTGGAAGTATACAAATAAATATATCAAATTTAAATTAGAGTTCTAAATTATCCTGGTCATACCTGAAGAACATCCCAAACAGGGCCAGATTGCAAAGGATGAAATTAAATCTGTGAGGCTTGTGGAAAAGCGGAATAGTTGCTCGAACAATTTTGGATACAATACCGCAGCCCTGACTATCTGATAATAAATTCTCGTCAGCTGGATCCTCCGACTTTAACGTGAATTCGTCACAATCCAGAACCTGCTGAATGGACTTTCCCCTGTTGAATTTACTGATCCAAGCGACGGCTTCTTTAGCCTCTTGAGTCTTATCTTGGGACAGCAACAGCTTTGGGCTTTCGGGGTAATATAATAACACTAAGCCACCGATTAGGCCGGGTAGAAGACTAACTAGCAACATCAATCGCCATGGTCGGAACACGAAATCGCCCAAGGTTATGGCCCAGTCGGATGAAAGTACCAGCCAAGCCGTCGCTAGAAGAGATAAAAGTTAGATACAAGTTAATTCAGCAGAGCTACCCATTGTTACCTGGAACATATATCGCTGTAACGCTAACGAACATCGTCGAATAATTAATCGCCACAGCTCGATGTCGGGGTATGTTGAATTCACTTAGATAGGCATAAAGTGCTGCCGACACTCCACCCACACTGTGAGAATTGCACAATTAAATTTGTAATTTACTTTTACCATATTCCTGCACTCACCTGATTCCAACAAGAAGGTTAATAATGTTAAACAGCGAGACGCTTGTGACGAACATGAGAACAAACTGCAGGGCGTTGCTGGCGAAATTGCCGTAGAGCAGAACCTTGCGCCGCCCTATATCATCGCTGATATAACCCCATATGTAGGTCGATAGGAAGATGCCTGTGACATTAAACATGGAAACGTATATTCCATTGTTCTCCATGTGAGACCCCGACTCAGTGCTCGACTCACCTGTAACACTAGCCGCCATCATCACGCCCTTTTCGGCTTGTGTTGTGTGGAATTCGCAGTGCGAGGCAATCACGATGATGCTCATCGCCTGCTGGGCAGCCACGGAGGTGATTGTCAAGAGACCACTGACCAGCAATAAAACCCACTGCGTTTTGCCATAACCTGGTGACGGGAACTCTTGTTATTAATCCCCTGGACTCTTACGATTTTGATATATTACCGATTTTCTCCAATACCATGTCGTAGTCCCACACATTGCGACCGAGGGTGTTGCTCTCCCGAGAGCCGTGCATCTTGACATTCCTCTGATATACAGTCAACTGGCCAGTACGCTGGTGCAGCACCTGCTTTTAAGCCTTTGCATTGTATTCTAATAAGCCAGTGTAGAACATTGAGCGACATGTGAACCGCAAACCAGTTTTGAGCTTAAGTCACTCGGGATTTTGTTTCAATTTAAGCAATTTGCGAGAGATCTTAAGCACATCAATGAATTCGATTTTATATGCAAAACTGGTTGAGAGAGAAGCCGACTATGCTGTGTTTGTTCCGATGTACCGTGGGGGTTGTTTACTCAGTCTTAGTATCTTGGCGTAAACAATTGGAAAAATAATTGCAAAATATTTAAAATTTGTAAATGAAAAGAAAGCATTTAGGAGAGTAGGGGGAGAATAGAGTTAAAGTTAAAGTTTAAGTATTTTCCCAGATTAACACGAAACCCGGAACGTAAACTGGACTGGAATTTACAAAATAATGACGAGTTCTATATTTGGTTTGAGTTTGAAGCCCCATTGTAAAATCTGGTTTTATTGAGGGAGTGTTAGCATTCTGTCCCACTTGCTGTGGCTTAATTAACAAAAAGTACTTTACCTGAAGTCGCCTTAAGTTAATTAAAGTTTAGGCAATAATATAAAAGCCAAGTTGTTTCGTTATAAAATTTCCGTTTTAAGATTTCTTTGCTACTTATTTATAAAATTACGAGCTAAAAGCTCTCTCGGTCCGCAAAGTTAGTTTCTTTCTGGTTTACAGTACATTATATTTATTTGTAAAACCTGCATAAATTAAACTAAATTATTAAAATACTTAGAAATAATCTCAAATGGGTAACAGCAACGTCAGGCCAGCGCCAAACTATAATCAAGGATAGTACAAATAATTAAAAATAGATTCTTCACAGCTTGATTACGGATTACTCACCCAAAACAAATCCAGAAAATACGCCAAAGGTGACCGAGCAATACGAGTCGAGGAGTCAGTGCCAGTCCTTCTCACTGAGTGGGAACCAGATCCACTCACTATCGGAAGGCAGAGTCCTGGCAGGACCAAGTACCGGCAGAAGCAAACAACTATAGCAACTTGGTCCTTGATGAATATGAGATGAC
Organism: Drosophila orosa; assembly: GCA_018904745.1. Classification (NCBI taxonomy): domain Eukaryota; kingdom Metazoa; phylum Arthropoda; class Insecta; order Diptera; family Drosophilidae; genus Drosophila; species Drosophila orosa. The sequence goes on from JAEIIH010032325.1 coordinate 17,679, forward strand.
TGCACAAGCGCCAGCCAAAGCCAGTCCAATGAATAATATTGTCTAATTATGAAACTTGTACTGCAATACATATATACTGATTTGACCTAAAGAAAACATTTCTGAGTTCACTAATTTCTGATGTTACTTCGACCAACGCAGTAGCCATAAGTTCCCGTGGGAAAGTGCAAGCTATGCACGTGTTGGCCGCTTAAAGGACCTTTCACCTTTCATATTTAGGTGTATTTGTTTATATTCTTATCTATATGTTCATGTGTGAACAAATACTAAAAATTAAAATCAAAGTGATAATAAAGATCGAATGGTCACATAAGCGACTATTTTTATTAGTTATAATCTTCATGAGGATCGATTTCAGATTCACAGCAGACTTCCTGTCCTGGGCACCGGGTAAGGAGATATGGATCTATAATGGCTCTTGTGCAAGATTCGCGTTGAGTACATTCACAACATTTTCCGTAGGCGCACTTTACTGAACACTGTCCGAGATGCAAACTAATAGCGATAATGAACAAAAATGGTATAGCCCAGCGAGGTGCCATATTGATTTGTGAAACTGCAGCAGAAAACTGACTCGAATGGCAAAGTACGCCTGTTTTTATAGCCAACCTTGTTAGATCAGAAGGGTTATGCAACCGTCAGAAACAGGCAGCGGTGCACCGCAACCACAACTTATAAATTATAATACATATAATGGTATTGGACTGCGACTTTGACTTTGATAAGGCAACTTGCTATATAGCAAATAGTCGCTTACGTGACCTTTATCACTTTGATTTTACTTATCACTATATATTAGTGATAAGTAAAATCAAAGTGATAAAGGTCACGTAAGCGACTATTTTTATTTGTTACATATCTTCTATATCAGCATATTTAATTTCACAGCAGATATCTTCTCCTGGACACCGGGCCCCGGGAACTAGATCTAAAATGGCTCCACTGCAATATTGTCGAAGAGTACAATCACAACATGTCCCTTTTCCGCAAATTGCTATACCCTTTCCGAGATGCAAATTAATAGCGAAAAGGACAAAAAACGCTATAACCCAGCGTAGTGCCATAGTGATTGGTGAAATTGCAGCAGCAACTGGCTCGAATGGCAACTTACGCCGGTTTTTATAGTCAGCCTTGTTAGATCAGAAGGGTTAAGCTACCGTCAAAAACCGGCAGAGGTGCACCGCAACCACAACTTATAAATTATAATATATATAATGGTATTGGACTTTGACTTGGACTTTGATAAGGAAATTGCCTAGGAATTCAGCTGTTTAGCATCAATGAAATAGCTTCATTATCTCGATTTAATCAACAGTTACAAACAAAAATTGCACTGCACCTTTTCTGAGACCCGATGCCAGGAAAACAGAGATAACGAACCACATAAAGAAAGACCAACGATATGCCATAGTGTTTAGTGTAACTGGAGCAGAGACTACGCTGGGAAACGACTTATAATTGATTTAATAGTTTGCCTTATCAGCTTAGATGGGCCAGCAATATATAAAACCTTTTACAAAATGTTCCATGCTTTGACTGAATAGGTTTTGATTAGCTAACTTTAAGCTAAAATCATTAAAATAAAAATTAAAGGAGACTTACCTTGTTATCTAAATTGGCTTCCATTTGATCTATTGAAACGTCTATAACTTTTTATAAACGGTCATTGAATCATCCGTTTGATTCATGCCCAACCGATTTTGTATTTGCGGATACCAAAGACCCGTATTCGAAGAGATGTTCATAAAATAAATATTTTATATAACAAATTTATTAAAATTATAATTTATTTCTTAAATACTTGCTAATTACAAAGTTGACCAGACGCGACCGTGAGGGTTGTTTACTCGGTCTTATTAACTTCGATTAAACAATTAGGAAAATAATTGCAGTATATGCAAAAACTTGTTAATGAAAAGAAAGCATTCTCGAAACTCTGAAAGTAATCTGGACTGGAACCTACAAAACAACAACGAGTACTATATTTGGCTAGAGTTTTAAGCCCCATTGTAAAATCTGGTCTTATTGAGGGAGTGTCAGCAATCTGCTCCTGTGGCTGTGGCTTAATTAACAAAAAGTACTTTACCGGAAGTCACCTTAAGTAAATTAAAGTTTTGTCTATAATATAAATGCTAAGTTGTTTCGTTATAAAATTTCCGTTCTAAGATTTATTTGCATCTTATTTATGAAATTAGGAGCTAAGAGCTCTCTCGGTCCCCTGCTCCTTTGTCTTTGTCTACCCAAAGTTAGTTTCTTTCTGATTTACATTACATTATATTTATTTTTAAAACGTACATAAATTAAACTAAATTATTAAAATACTTAGAAATAATCTCAAATGGGTAACAGCAACGTCAGGCCAGCGCAAACTATAATCAAGGAAAGTACAAGTAACTAAAAATAAATTCTTCACCGCTTGATTAACAGATTACTCACCCAAAACGAATCCAGAAAATACACCAAAGGTGACCGAGCAATACGAGTCGAGGAGAACTCCGATGATATTGCTCCCGAAAACGCTGCCGGTCCTTCCCAGCATCAGGCAAATGCAGACCGCTTTTCCGCGCAAGTGAGTGGGAACCAGATCCACGACAGCGCCACTCACTATCGAAACGCAGAGTCCTGGCAGGACCAAGTACAGACAGAAGCAAACAACTATAGCTACTTCGTCCTTGATGAATATCAAGATGACTGCACAAGCGCCAGCCAAAGCCAGGCCAATGAAAATCGAGGCCTTGCGACCGATCGCCTTTAGCACCAAGCCCATCAGTATATAGCCGACAATAAGGGCCGATCCGTAGGTAATCGTGTCTACGTAACTCTTGGTGTTTATCGTGTCAACACAGGTCTGAAAATTTAAATTAAGTCAATACCTATAATACTAGCCAGAATAAGTAAAATCAAAGTTATAATAAAGATCGAAAGGTCACATAAGGGACTATTTTTATTAGTTATAATCTTCTGGAGATTCGATTATAGATTCACAGCAGACAAACTCTCCTTCGCACCGGGTACCGGGAAGGGGATCTATAATGGATGTGCTGCAATATTTGCTTTGGGTACATTCACACGTTATCCCATTTATTGTGAGTAATTGTCCCTGTCCGAGATGCAAACTAATAGCAAAGAGGAACAAAATTGCTATTGCCCAGCGAGGTGCCATTGTGTTTTCTGAAACTGCAGCAGAAAACTGACTTGAATGGGAAAGTACGCCTGTTTTTATAGCACCGATGCCAGGAAAACAGAGAAAAAGAACCACATAACGAAAGACCAACGATATGCCATAGTGTCTTGTAAAACTCAAGCGAAGACTAAGTTGGGAAACGACTTAAATTTGATTTTATAGCTAACCTTATCAGCTCAGATGGGTCAGTCCAAGGGGGCACTTGGAAATATGTAAAAACTTGCACAAAATGATTAAACTCAAGTTACATTTCATGGGTTTTGTTTAGCTAACTTTATACTAAAATCATAAAAATATAAATTAAAGAAGACTTACCTTATTAGCTGCATTGGCTTCCATTTGATCAATTGAAGCGTCTATAACTTCACAAACGGTCATTGAATCATCCGCTTGATTCATGCCCAACCGATTTTGTATTTCCGGATACCAAAGACCCATACCCGAAGAGCTGTTCATACGATAAATATTTTAAATAACAAATGTATTAAAAACAGAATTTATTGCTTAAATACTTGCCTGAAAAACAAGCCGCACATAATGGTGCAGCTAATAACAAAGTTGACCAGATGCGGCCTCTTCAGAAGCGGCAAGGTTTCCTTCCACATTTTTTTGATGGTGTCAATGCTAGGGGAAACCTTTTAAAATTCGTATCTTAATAATTAATAATTTATTAAGACTTACGCAGACTTTGATACAAGTAAAATATTTTCCCCATCAGCAGATGCTTCAGTTTTTAACTTTTGCACTTTGAATTCATGCAAATGTTTGCCGGAATTCTTAACTGCAATCCAGTCGACAGCTGCAAAGGCCTCTTCGGTCTTGTGCAGGGACATCAGTATCTTAGGACTCTCGGGAAGGGTCCACAGCATTATTGTACCAATGACCCCAGGAAGCATGTAACAAATGGTCAGCAAACGCCAAGGACGAAAAGCAAAGTCGTCCGTAATGTTCACCTTCCAATTCATAGATAATATCAGCCAGGCGGTGGCTGTAATTTCAAAGCAAGTACTGTAAATGTTTACGGATGTTTACATCTAAGTAAATAATTACCAGGCACATATACCGTGGAAATTCCCACGAAGAGACTGGCATAATTAATGGCAATAGGCCTATGTCGAGGAGTGAAAAATTCACCAAGATAGGCGTAGGTAGTTGATGAAGCTCCAGCGATGCTAGTATATCGATACAATTTTTAATTAGAAGTATAATTAAATTGAGTTCATAATATATATAGATTGGAAAAAAGCGGTTCTGGTTGGTTAAGGTTCAGTTCGAAACCAGCTAAATTGCTTACTATATATTATATTAAAGTACTTTACACTGATAACAGTTTTTTCTTTTGCAAACATAATTAAAAAGTTTTTGTTTTATTAACTCTTAAATCACGTGGCGGTACTTACAAAAATCCCACCCCAAAGCGTATAAAGACATAAAGCCAGTAGTTGGGAATTACGGTAGAGCATAATGAAAGCACATTTCCAGCGATCGTGGTATATATCAATACTGGCCTCCGACCAACAGTATCACTAAGGTAACCCCAAAAATAGGATGAGCAGAATATTCCTGCAAAAAAAATAGTGAAATGACCGCGTGAAATTTATAAGCATGAAAACGTGAAAGATAAAGTCTAATGCTGATGAAGATTAAAATAATAATTGTATAGTGCTAACTCACCGATAAAACTGGCAGCACTCATGATGGCTTTATCCATTGAATTCATTGCGAAATCGCACTGGGACACGATGGTGATATAGGACATGCCCATGGTCTCGTTGATGACCATCATAAGAAGGAGTCCCGCCGCCAGAAGGACAATCCATTGCACTCGCCCAAATCCTTAATTGGATGTATTAAATATGCACTTGTTAATTATTAAGGATATTAATTGATTAAGAGCCGTGTAACTACCGATTAATTGAAGCACTTCCTCGTATTCATGGCCAACATTTTGATCGCCATTTTCACCATTTTTTGCACCGATCGCCTTCGGTGTCGACCGCTCAACGTCGTCTTGTTGGCCTAATTCCGCACTCATTGTGATCTCTTTTAGATTTCAGTTAGACTTTCAATTTTCCGGCATTCCCGAACCTGCGACAAACTAAAACTGAAGAGGAACCCAAGTTGTAGTGGGTATAAAAGCAGTGGCTGTGACAGATTCTGATTCGGGTGCCAGAGGACGCCCCTAGAGGTTGGGTTATCAGATGGAACAATAAAGATAATTGAGGGTCTAGATGATATTCTTTTTATTTATCAAAGTGTATCACTCATTTGCTGCGACTGAGAATCTTAAAAAGCGAAGAGCCTCCCCCTCGCCCATCGCGCCTGTCTCGTTTATTCCGTTTTTTCAATTCATTAGAGCAAATAATGCAAAGGTTGGCGTTGTCTCTGCTCGTCGTCAGCCAGGTATGCGACCAGGTGCTGCCATAAATTCGCGTGTAATGACACTATTTAACACATTCTATCATCTTTGACAATTATGTAAAAATTAAGAATATTTAATAGCTATTTAATATTTGAAATTAAATAATAATAGTAGCTAAAGATCAAGGCCTTGCACCTTTGACTATCTAAGGGGGCCAGCAGATAATTATCATAGAAGCATAAACAAATTTTATCAGACTTTTTTAAATTAATTTATTGCTCGTAAAAAATATAAAAGGTATTTTAGAAAATGGTTCGCACATCCCAAAGTAAACACTTTTCGTGTTAAACAGTGATACTCCCTCAGGGCAGTAATTGTTGATGAATGCAATTAAGTGTGGGCGGCTTACTAACGGTAGGCGCCGTTCTTTCACAAAAATTATTATGTTTAATTGTTTACCCTCTAATGTTTATGGTAATTAGGAGTGTGAAAACGGAATGCCACTTGGAGCTTACGGATATAAATCCGGGGGCCACATGTCGACATATCTGTTTGTTTGCGAGGAAGTTGACGTACGAGGAGGCAGCACCTTGAGCGACCCTATTGACATTTACATAGAACTTGCTACATGTTAGCAAAAAGTTGAGTCATTTTTAAATGGGAGCATTCTTAACTTCAGGTTAATTAAATCAGCTT
>JAEIIH010032328.1:0-18293 GCA_018904745.1 Drosophila orosa
TTTTACACATGAACTACCAAAACATTACATATATATTTGTATTAACTTAAAATTATATATTTTACTGCTTTAATTTGATTTTTCATTAATATTTGTTTAAGAAACAAATTTAAAACTAAAGTTAAGCAGAAAAAACTTACTCACCTGATGCTCATACTTAAACATTGTCTAAAAATTCGTGGCGCATCGATTTCGATTCGCTGTTTGGGGATGATTCCGGGATTCCAAATCCGAAAAGAAGACGCCAGGGTTTGGGGTTGGGCTGGAGTCGAGCAGTTTGTTGACCCAGGCACGGGATTCCGGGGAGAAGGCTCAATTGCCACCAGCGACACTTTACACCAGGCTTCCTTGTTTACACGCCAGCCTCGCCTCGATTTGTTGCAGCCTGCAGCCGGAGAAAGCGGGGAAAGGGAAAGCGGAGAAAGTGACTCCACTTGAAATGGATTCGAAATGGAAATGGAGCGTCAACAGATGTTGATGCTGCCTTTAGGGGGATATTTTCATAAATTCCAAGTGGAGGTTATATTTTTGCACTCGCATTGATTTGTTGGGAAATACTGACTAAATTAAATGATAGTAAAGAGAGGAGAACTTTTTCAAAGAAAGAAATAAATATTGGAAATAGAAATATAAGAAATATAATAAGAGAAAGGCGTAGACAAGTATTTAGAAATTCAAATATTTATTAGTAGTTAAGTTTTCTTACGCAACAACGGCTTGTAAAATTATTTACTGTCTACTTTTTGGGACTGCTTAGAGGAAATATTTTGTAGAGAAGCAAAAATCCTGTCCAACCTTGGTAAAAGCTCATATTTGTATAGAAAAAAAAGGCTCGTTTATTTCTGGTTACTAAAAAAGGCACCTGGCCAAAGTAAATGTTATATTTTTTATGTAAAAGAAAGCTTTGAGACGAAATATTGACTTCCTAGAGGAAATATTTTGTAGAGAATCTAAAAATGATGTCCAATCTTTGTAAAATTTTTTATTTGTATAGAAAAAAGTATACTCTTTTATTTCTGGTTACTAAAAAAGCCATCCGACCAAAGTAAATGTTATATTTTTATCCAAAAGAAAGCCTTGAGTGGAAATATTGACTGCCAACCGAAAATATTTCGAAGAAAAACTAAAAATGCAGTCCAATCTTCGTAAAATGTAATATTTGTTTAGGAAAAAATATGCTCATTTATTTCTGCTTACCAAAAAAGCCACCCGGCCAAATGTAAATGTAATATTTTTATGTAAATGAAAGCCTTGAAGTCGCATAAGACTTTTATATTGCTTCCGTTCTGAACGACTTGCCCTTCATAATTGCACTTTAATGTGCGAATGTGCAAATCTGCGTGGGCAAATCCCTCGCCTTTGGCTGAACAAATATGTACACTGCCAGCAAATCATTTCATAACATCGCCGGGCGGCGGGGAAATGTAAACATAACGCCTTCCTGCCACGTGGCCTATTTAACCCTGCAACATTGGCTAACATATTAATAAACGAAATCGCTCATAAAATTATAGCAACACCAAGGAGTCGCCACCCTTGTCAGGCAGTCGGAGGGGTGACAGGCGGAACGCAGCCCGGCGGCGGCAACCCCACGAATTATGAAATTATTTTCCATAATGAGCCGCTGCTGCCTTTCAACCCCCCCGTCGACGAGAAGTCGCCGTTTTGTCCCGACTTTCGATAAAAATCATATTCATACTCGCAAGGCCGGGAAATGTTGGTCGCGTGCCGCTATTTAGCGTCGATTATCCTGCCAGCATATGCCCCACGTCTGGGTGTCTGTCTGCAGGAGTCGTGTATCCTTGGCGAGTCCTGTCAGCGCCGCGTGTCCCGTCCAAAGATGATTCCTAGCTTCCGCCAGAAACGGAAGCGATTCGATCTCTCTGAGTATTTTTTTTTGCCCGATTGGGTGTCAGTTTGGTTTGCGGAAACGTTGTCCATATTTGCTGGCAACTTTCGACTCGGTCGAGCATTAGGTCACCCTTCCCTCAGACTTGCAGGCAAGTGAATGCGATTAGCAAGTGAATTGATGACGAAATGCGATGAGTCAGGAATGGAATAATGGGAATGAGGAGGCACTTTTTGGGTGAAAAGATTCATTTTCTATATGGGCTTGTTTTGATTTGATTTATGTTTGCCATTTAAATATTAAGAGGATATTTTATGGCTGAATAATACTTATTAGAAATGTATTGTATAGGGATTTTATGTATTTGTTTATTTCTCCCTAAAGTAACTTTGTTAATTTATTAAATATTGTTTGAAATTAACCCAAGAAACCAGTTGCAAACCCAAATACCAATTCGCTTCGCTCAGCGGCCCGTCGACTTAAGAACCGCCCCTCAAAACAGCTTCCACAGCAATAAGGATGACCTCCAGCTATGGCAATTCATTTATCAATTTCCCATTGTCCCTTGAGCAGCCTTGAGATGAATTTCACCCACTGCAGCGGCACTCCTTTTTCGCTTAACCGATCCCACGCCAAAAGGATGGCACCGTTTCACGCTCAAATATTGAAAAATGATGGGTGTCAATATTTGCATATCATTTCCCAGGGCCGAAGAACGCGCGATCGGTGCGTGACGGATGCGAGTTCCGGGAAGGAACCGTGGAGGATCGATAAGCCGGAGGGAAACGCAACGCCCACCGGGCCAAAAATCCTTTGTCAACAAAAGGGTAATGGCTGCAAATCCGTCGCGCCATATGCAAATCCTTCGGTGCTCTTGAGCCCATGCTTAATTAGTACGCAAAATATTTGCCTTAATTGTCGCAAAACAAGGAGGTAACCGAAAAGGATATATGCCTGGAATTATAATCCCTTCGATCGGATTTTCCGGTCAGATCCTGGTTACCTGGCTACCCGCTGTGCCTGCTACGAGTTTGCACTAATTTTCGCGCATGATCCTGGGGATCAGGGAGCGATTCCGGTGATTGATCCTGTTTGGCCCGATGTGCGGTGACCCGAAAGAAAGAATGGACATCTCCGTGTCCATTGTCCCCGCTCCTTTCAAGTTGCCTGATCTCCGATATTCCATCTCCAGCTGGGCGGCTTACAAGGAGCGCAGGACAATTGCCGGGGCGTTGCTATTGAGACAGTTTACAGGACACTTAGCTCGGCTTAGCCGCTCTGCACTGCGCCCGCCGAGGATCGCAATACGAAATTGATTTGTCAGCAGGTCCACAAAATCGACCAACTTCGGGATGCCGAGGTATTCCATTGACCACCTACCTAAGGAGCTGGGTCCACCGTACCGGCAACGGACTACCGCAGAGCAAAAGGCATCCCTTTGACAACTCCCCACGTATAAATCAATCAATTAAACTTTTATAATGCTTCGCATGGAAAATATTTGCAATGCCAGCCGGCCAGGCAGTAAAAAAGCAAGAGCCGACTTTGCGGACGGTTTTAAGTGGCGTCAGCGGGACCTGTTTCAGATTTACACAGGGAAAAATATCTATATATCTAAGAAATAACTCTATAAAGAATGTAGTTGTTAAAAATGTGTAGTAAAATTAATTTAAAATATTTTTCAACCTTTATTTTTGTTTTATTTATTATTTTTTCAACTTGCTATTGATTATGTTCTTTTTTTCTTGGGATTTAATAATTGTAAATTAATAATAATTAATCATTTTAAATGATTTATTATTTTTACAACTTGTATATTTATTATATTAACTTTTTCATTGCTTATTATAACTTTTATATGTTTTCTTATTTTTATTAAATTTATTTTTTGAAAAGAATTTTTAATTTGTCTAAGCGCTATAATTCCCAACTGGTTCGGTCTTGCAGTTTATCAAAAACTTCTTTAAAAAGTTATAGAACACTTTCTGGTTTTTAATATATGCGATTTTATATCAGATTTAAATGTTATTTAATTTTAAATTCATTTAAAAGCAAATTACTCACAAACATCAGTCTAAATATAAAAATATATTTTTTGTTGATATTTTCTTGTTGTGTTTTTCCATTTCAAGTAGCAGTTGGTAATTAAAATTTCAGCTAATATATTGAGGTTGAAGCTGGATGTTTTTTTGGGGGGGACCAGCGTGCGACAAGCATATGACAGTTTGACAAACGGCAGACAGCCGCTGACGAGCCTCCCCAGCCTCCTTTTGCCTTGTCCTCCGCTCTGGCGACTCCAACTGGCAACTCCAAACATTAAAAGATGCTTTCTGGAATCCCGCGTATGTCCATCCGATGGAGACAAAAATCATATTAAGACGGGCACATTATAAAACGACATCGAGCAGGAGGTAGCCTGGCCCCGCGATCACCCCTTTCGGGCTTTTAGCTCGCATAACTTATTAAAAAGCAGCACAGCATCCGAAAAAAAATAAGGAAAACGCCAAAAATTGCTGCTGAGAAATGCCCGAAAATTGTCTGGACGAAGGAACTGTCTAAGCGCCACTTGGAAAACTGGTTTTAAGGAATCTCCCATGAACGATGGGTTCTCAAGGGTTCCTTTTTTCTTCTTAGGGGAATAAAATAACAAGAAGTCTGCCCTCCTTGGGCGCCATTCATCGACTGGAGTTTGTTCAACGTTCCGCATTGAACTTTTTGCAAAATTCCTCTTTAAGTAGATCAAATTCAATTGAATCTTAAGGAATGGAATTAACAAGAGGGGTTTCCTGTATATACAGAATTTATTTCTTATTAAATTGCAGCGAAGAAATGCGAGCAGAAATTAACGAATTGTTTTGTAGTTTTTAAACTGTTTAAAAAATATAATTGGTTAAAAACTTAATAAAAGTAGATGTTTTTATTAAAACCCCACTAAGTTGGTTAGCTAGTAATTATGTTATATCTTCTTATCTGGAATACCAATTCCTACTAACTCAATTAATAAAGTTTTCACAAGTCCGCGGACGATTTCCCACTATAACTATGGGGGATATCAGTTGCCGTTCCCGTTCCCAGAGCAGCCTGATTTGGGGTCGTAAAAGTGGCCTTTGTGGAGCCAGTGTTTCCACACAAATGCCATAAATCGAACAGATGATGATGATGATGATGACGATCAGCCGGATGGGGACGCTGAGGTGGAGACGCCGATGACAGGCACGTTCTGTGGTCCCGCAGTTCAAAATCCCGGCCGGCGTGCAATAAAAATTTTCAAAAATATCATAATTTTTGATTTCCAGCGAAGAGACCTGAGGCAGAGCCATTAAAGGGTTAAAATGAAACCGTAAAATGCAACAATAAATTATGGAAAAACTAACATCAATTAAAAGTCGTAAACCCCAGAAGCTGCTCAGTCGTCGGGAGGTGGAGGTGATAGGGAAATGTGGTAGCCAGGGGAGGAGGATAATGAACCGCAATCGGGTGATAGATAATAAAAGGGAAAATTAAAATGCTGTGAGAGCTGGAAATAGACAAATAGTAGATCGAACCGCTGGTTTGCGATCACAAAAACACTCGTTAATATCGAACACACACAGAGAAATTCGGGGTGAGACGCGAGAAAGGGATCGATCGGTTGAGGGATGTGGCATTGTTTCAATAGAAATCCCATAAAACTTGGGAAAAATTGAAGCAATTTTGTGCTAAGAAAAACAAATGCACCGGCCATAAAATCATGAAGAAATGAAAACGCAACTAGCAACGCGTTTATGGATCAACTATATGCCAAAGGCCATATATATATACGCTGTACTGTTCGGGTCGCGACCCCTGGGCCAAGCCATGCACTTGAAAAAAAACCTGAGTATATAATAAAGAAAGGTGTAAATATATTTTGTATTTAAATTTGCTTTCTATGTTTTTAATTAATTTAAAAAGTAACTTGTTGGCTATAATCCTTGGGAAATTTTGTACTCTTTAAAATTACGAAAAACTTTATTTTAAAGTTGAGAGATTGATAAATCTTCCTTCAGTTGTTCCTCTCCGTGTAGTCATAGGGTTGCACTCGGAAATTTTACGGCTTTTCAAATGTTTCCGCAAGCGCTCGTTGGGCGATCATAAAAATTTGATTTTCCTTCGCGGCTCATCCTTGGCCTTGGACCCGCGTTTCTGGGCGGAGGACTAGGGCGAGGGCAAGGGCTGTGTTTACCTACAATAAAAGATAAATCGTCTGGTTTATATATGTAGAGCAGACAGGGCTCAAGCACAATGAGCGCGATCAGCGATCGACAATGGGCGAGTCGTAAACACAGACAATGTTGCGCTTCAGCGCGATGTGTTTACGGCCATTCGCTCCTTTATCCTTTCGTCGAAGGGATCTCGCTTTCCTCGTGGATCTGTGTACCTGTGTACCTGTCTGAGTATATAGTTATAGCATAGATATATTGATCTGATCCCGGAGCCCGCTTTCACCCCGAGTCCGCCTCTGACACGCGCTCGTAAAACCCCCTTCCCGCCGGATCAATCTGATAGCATTTCTTTATTTCCCGGAGACTTGCGCAATTAAAACCAATTATGTCGTCGCCTTCTGCTTTTTTTTTCGCAGTCTTATCTCTCTGAAGAGTCCCCACCGAATTCGAGTCTAATTGCGCCTAATTTTCTAGATCTAATTTGGATTCTATTTTATGTTTATGGCTACTGTGGATCTATAGGAGAGAGAAAGGTTAATACCTAAAAATGTTCGTGTTTTTCGGGGAAGAGAGTGCCTGACATCAGGTGACTCTTTAATTTTAATGCTTTCCCATCGCATTACCTTTCGCACAATTTGTTTTCCCTTTTCTTAAGGCTTACAAATTAGGGTTTAGTGAGTAGTTTCAGAATAAGCAAGTGTCAGTTTCTTTTTTAAATATTTTCAATCAGTTATATTGCTTTAAAAATGGGTTTTATTCTAAGCTGTTTGATTAAAATAGATGTGAAAGAAAAACCTTGATTACTATTATATTTATAATAAATAATGTATTATTTAAAGCATCAATATCTGAAGTGCAGTATTTTTACTATATAAATAGTCAAATTTAAAACATTTTAAAGTTATCAAATTCCCTCCCTTTAAGTTTTAAAAACGAACTGCCAACTGCAAACCTAGAACATTGAAGCTGCGAAAATGTAATAATTTTCAATGATGCACTTTCCCCTAATGAAAAGCCCTTAACTTTGCAGACAACTTAATTGACAGCATAATTCGTTTTCATTTTTTTATTCCACTGTAAAAATTGCACACACGAATGGCAATACACAAAAGATTGTGTCACATTTCCCCTGTCAACCCACTGATGTCCTCGACAATTTTTCAAGTGATTTGTGCGGCTGGCCACAAGAAGCAATCGCAATCAAAACGAACGACACTCGAGTGGGCTGGGCAAATATAATTTTCGCAGCATTCAGCAAATAAATAAATAAATGCAACAAATGTGTATGGAGGGACGGAGACGGAGGGCCACAGAAATCGCGTTAAGTGAGTGCAATTGACAAAGGAAGCCAACAATGAGAGCTGGGCCCTCAAATCAGGCGAGAGGAGCGGGAACTGTGATGAGCTGAAGGAGCTCTTCAGAAATTATGCGTGCGTGAGCAGCGATGGGGGATGCACTGGGGGAAAATGATTAAATAAATTTTTAAGGAATTTAAGAACTTCTAGAGATATTTCAGATAGTAAAATAATTGTCAATAATCTGAATATTTCAAAAATAAAGTATGAAAGTACTAGTGACAGAATCATAGCCTACTTTTTGGGAGCGGAGTCAGGATAAATAATCGAGAGAAGCTTAAATGTATTTCAGAAGCCTTGTACTGGTCCGAGTGAGTTTATATTTGGTATATAAATTTATTGATATAAGGTTATTAAATTTATGAAGAATTGTTTTCTTTAGAGTGTCAAAATTGATACTTTTTGGTAGCTAAACAAAACATGTTTTAATACTGTACAAATAATAAAACAAGCTAAAATTCTATTAGTAATTACTATATCCAGACTCCGAATTTGATATAAATTATACTATAAACATTTTCCTCTCTGTATTCTTGTCAAGATGTCGAGTTGTTTCTCCGCTGCCTTGGCAACACTTAGAGACTTCCTCCACCCATCTGCGGTTTTGCCGGCAATCAACTCAAATTATGTCAAATATTTGATGAGTTTTGATTCGATTTGCGCTCCAGTCTTCAGGATGCCTAAGGATAACAATTGTGGCCGGGACACCTGCAGTTCGTTTGCCAGCTCCCCCGACGACAGGACATCCGCAACAAGGACAACGGCGCCACGGCGGGCACCCAATCCTTATCGTTGTCCGTCGCTCGAGAGTTATGAGTGGACCCAGACTTGGAACGGCGCCTCACGAACGAACACCGGTATGAAGGACCCCGCCTGTACCTGTCCGAGTTCATAATTTTGTATTTGTCAACTTGTTCGATAGTTTTGTCGCCAATTGCCTGCATTTCATTGACCAAAAAAAAATACAAACCGAAAAAATCAGGGCAGGTAAAAAAAAGGTACCTACTTGTATTCTTCTGTTTCGATTTTTTTAATTATTATTGCCCGGCGTTTATGTTTGTGTTTGGTTTCTTTTTTTTTCGACCTAAGACAAAGGGAAATCCTTTCTTAATATTGCCTAACAGGGGATTCGGCTACGGCTTCGGTTTCGGGGCAAATTTATGGCCAAACCTCCTAGCTGTTGACATTTTCCCTTATCTGTTTTCCTATTTTCCTTTCGCTTTTCCTTTGCCCGCAGTGTCCTCGCCTCTATCAATGAAATATTGATCGAGACCGGCCAAGTCCCCAGACCTATGAAGATATCATTATGCATCTCTACCTCCTCGCTCTGCCCATTGATTTATATGCAATTATACCTGGTCCTGGAGACGTCGGGAATAATTATTTAAATGTCGCTCTATAAAAATCTTTATCGACTCTGCCAGAGAGTTGTAAAAAAAACTTGGAGGCGATCTCGAGGTTGGGTTTATTAAAGGACTCCATAAATGCATTTTTCTCCGAGTTTTATTAGCCACTCCTCAGAGATTTATGGTCTTCGGCACTTCCCAAATGGCTGGGGTCCCCAAATCAGCATTCGACTACTGATTTTAACCACATCCCCGTGATTGACATGTGACTGGGCTGTGGGGCATAATGAACACCGAGAAGGGATACTTGTAAACAAAGAATTTATTAACTTATTTTGAGTTTCATTTCTGGGAACAAGGATTTGATTTGAAATTAGTTTTAACGACTTTTTTGATAGGCTAAGTAAATTAAAATAAACTAAACACAAATCAGGGACTAGGCAGATTTTTATTGATTTATTGGAAAACCTTTTAAAGGAAACATTAAATTTAAATAAAGGGTTTTTCTCTCTAAATCGTATAGAATCCTTTCCAATCTTTGTGCTATTCAACTCTGGTCTATATTTAATTCTTATTTATTTTTTTCACATTCTTACTTCATGTTTCCTTTAATCAAGGGAAACCCTTTTTAAGGAAAAATTAAATGATAGTACGGGTTTTCTCTCTAAATCTTGTAGAATCCTTGGAAGTCTATTCACTTTTCCATCTTTCTTTGTTCTTATTTAATTTCTTGATTACTAATAGATAATTTCACATTCTTACTTCAAGTTTCCTTTAATCAATAAATTGGAGACCCTTTTTAAGGAAAAATTAAATGAAAGTACTGGTTTTCTCTCTAACTCTTGTAAAATCCTTAGAAATATTTGCACTTTTCAACCCTTGAATATATTTAATACCTTGATTATTTATTTCTTTTAACTCTTAAAGTTTCCTTTAATATTTGTTGTAAAACCCCATTCAATTTCCTTTAAATATAATACCAAATAAATTCCTTCTCCACTTAAGTATGCTCAAGCCATGAATCCGCTAATCTTAACTCCAATCTCAAAGAACTTAATTTCTATTTGAGAACCTGCATATGCCGACAATAATTCCATTTATAACCCAACCACAAAAACACATTTAAAGGAGAAATGTGTGTTGGAGCGGAGAGGCTCATAAACCAAACATCAAACGTTTTCGAAGCGATTTAAATGAGTTCGCATTTTGATAGAAAATTTCTCAGCCGAATGCGTTCAGAATTTTTAATTGGGACTCATTATTACTCAAGGGGGAGGGAAGGAGAGGAAAGGCGGCAAAAATGCTCAACATTAAAATCAAATAAAACTTTGTTCGAATTGTTAAAATTCCAAAACGGTAGCTCCGATCCAAGCCATAAAACGCACCCTATAAGCCGGGCTGAGAATCTCCTCCCAACGATCACGTAGCCTCCTTCTTTTTTAGTTGCCCAAAAAGTGGGCACGTCTCTGAAATGGAGTCGCGCATGCGCCGTGAAATATGATGATAGAGATGGTATATAAAGCATAAGAACAGAGCTTTGATCTTTAAAAACTATACTATATGGTTTAATAAACGGTTTTTTATTGATAATTGCAACAATATAACAGGAATACAAAATATTGTATCAAACATTTAATTATTTATTTCTTTAAAAATAAAACCATGCATTAAAACCTCTGCAACTCTTTTTAAATACATTAAAAAACTAGTTTTCAATTTCTATCCTGACTCAAGTTGTCTATTTTCCATATATTTTGTAGAATTCCCACATCTCACGACTCTCTTGCTCATCTCTATAGACTTTCCTGACTTCACATAACCATATATCGTTGGCCGAATATTCTGTGGAAATTAAGGGCTGTGTGCCATAATTTTTTATGATCGACAAGTGTGAAAAGCGCGAGCGGCCAAGAACAAACGGCGCATCGAATTCTTTTGGGAAGGACACGCAAAGCCGAGGAGGAACGTGCCTGAGAAACGAAAAATATAAAAACTTTGTTTGGACTCCTCAGAGTGGCCAATAATTATGCTCGAAGATCGCCGGGCATTTGGAATGCTCGGCGCATTTCCTTTTTCCCATTCACTTTCTTGACGATTTTCCGGAGGGGTTTTTTCCATCATGGCTCTCTCCTCGGGGACTTTGAGGCCGCCGCCGCCGTCTCAGGATCCTCGGAGAGTGGCCTGCCACATAAATCTGCCCAAGGGGAAGGGAAACCGAACCGAACGGAAGCAATTCCGTTTTTTATTTCATTTCAGTTGCATTTAATTCTCAACTGTTGTTTTCGTTTTGGATTTTAAATTAGGGCAACAAAGAGACCGCAGAGCGATATTGAAATTTGGCTAAAGATTAACGCCCGACGATAAGGTCGGTCGGCGAACACAAAATCGGGGTGACAAAACCCGGGCTGGGCGATTGCATTTTTGATTACAAAGTGTTCAATCGATAGCTGGCTATGAATAATTGATGCCAAGGTAATCACAATGGTAATTCTGGGCATGGGGTTATTTTCAGAATTTTAGAGACACAATTTAAAGCAGTATTTACATTTTACGAATTACAATTGAACAGTGTACCGTAGACATTGATAATATGTATTCTTGAGTATTCTTAGCTTTAATTAATTTATTAATACATGTATATTGAACTTTGTTGCTTATTTTTCAAGCTAGAACTAGAAATTCAAGGCAGAATTAAGCAAAACAAAACGTCAGCCATCAGAACGCCCCATAAAATATCTCTTGAATATCTTTTGGAAACCATTTTGGCAGCGATTTGGTGGCTTTCAACTGTTATGACAAGTTTCTTCCTCAAAAAAACAAATAAAAAAATCCAACAAGTTAATTAAGCATTTCAATGGCTGACCTTATTGAGTTTTAGCGAATAAATATAAAATATATATCCAAGCCATTGTTTATGGTTATGAAGCTAATGGATTTTGAAGATTGTCTCTATTCATAGGCATCGGACATCCATATATCGTGCCCATTGCGAACGTTTAACGATGGCTGACGGCCCACCCAATCTGCATAGACATAAAAGATTTGGGATCTTAAATAGGAAACCCAGAAGAATTGAAAAAAAAGTCCCATATTGTATCTTAATTATATGAGAAGACCCTATAAAGTAAATTTAGCAATCAATACAAGTGCGGAAATTAAAAAAAAATGAACTTTTCTCCAGTAAAATAAAAAAAAAATCTTAAATTTCAAAAGAAATTTCAAAATATCATTTTTTGAAATTATAACTTATAATTTATAAGTCATAACAAAAATAGTAGTCTTTGTAGTTATGAAAATAAAATCATAATTTAAAGTTAATACTTCATAAAGCATAAACGTACGTATATTATTCAAAATCACTTTCCTAACTCAATTCGAATTCCAGAACTTCGACAGCCGTTAACATCACAATTCCCCTGCTTTTCGGTAAGTCTTCCAACATTTTCGAAATTGCCACCGTTAAGGGCGTATAAGACTTTTAACAGTAACAGCGGAGAGTAGCAGTAGCAGCCAGAGAGAGAGCCAGTGCGCAAGAGTGCGACAGAAATAGCTGACATTTCGAAAATGAGCGCAAGAGCGCAGGCGGGAGAGGGAGAGAGAAGGCAACCTGTAGGCAGCAGTAATCGAAGAGCGAGAGGCAGCGATGCGGTTCGCTGTTGTTGTTTTCGTTATGATTATGAGAGTCTATCAAAAACTTGTCTGCTGCGCTGGCGTCTGTGTGTGCGTGTGTGTGTGTGTGTGGGTGCCTCTGTGTGTGTGTGTGTGCGGCACTGTAGTGTGGGTGTGAATATGATGGCAGATATGAAAAGGGCAGATCCGCTTTTTCGTTGGTCGACGCTGGCGCAAAATGAGCGAATATGAGCGTTATGAATTATGTATTTGCCTTGTACATAAACAAACCCTCTCTCCAACACACACACACACACACATGCCCTCGGGTGTTGTATGCTGGTGTTAGTGGCTTTTTCTTACTGGTGCGCAAGGTGGCTCCCCCCACCCCCCTTTCGCCCTATTCTTCCTTTTTTTTCTGCTTGCCGTCTTTCTTTCGCCTTTTAATATGTATTATCGGGCCCCCTCTTCACCCGCTTTGCTGCTCATTTTATTGGCGCTCTCTTCGGGTTTCTTTCGCTCTCGCCAGAATTTATGACAGCCTCTGCCCCCACCGCCCACTTCACCCCACTGCTAGCAGCGACGTCAACGTTGGCAGCGTTATTAATGTCTCCTTTTATTTCCAGCTTATTGTTGTTCTTTCCCGAGGAGCCGCATCGTGCCCTCTCTTTCGCGCGCGACTCCATCACATTCCCGGAGGTTCCGTAATAAAGTCAACTTGCAGCGGAGAATTCCAAGGAGATTCCAGGGGGTAAGTAGCTTCCTGCCAAAAGGAATCCTTGATAGTTTCGAGTTTGAGATTTCTTACCTAAAATCATTAAAATGGATTATTACTTGAAAGTTTGTTAAAAAAAACTTGGAATTTGAGAAAGTATTGCATGGTTTAAGGTTTTCTTTTGAAATACTTGAAGAACATAGCTTTATATTTCAAATACAAGGAAATAGTTAATATAAAAATGCTTTCTAAAAGCCTTTACTTAAATAATTTAATGAAATATTGGATATAAACACGTAAATATTAAATTAGTATCTCAAATTTTCATGAAAATGTATAATTTGTTCAGGAAAATCGTTTCAAAACGTTTTTAATCAAAAAATGAATCAATTGAATGAATATCTTGTTCAATTCCAATCCATTATTAAACCTTATTTAGTGATTTATCCAAAAACCCATTAAAACTCAATGTCACTTTAGTTTTTTCCTATTTCCAGATGTTTCTCAGTTATAACTTCCGATTGCCTAATTGTTTTGGCATAAACAATTGAAGCTTAGTCACCTGTCCCTCCAAGAGAACCTTGAACACCATCCATTATTCATAACTCATTACACAATTAGAGAAGTGGGAGTTGCCCAAAAGTCAAAAAGAACCCAAAAAATAAAGAAACATTTTGATGAATGGCTCATAATATTCACGCACACACACACACTCTC
Organism: Drosophila orosa; assembly: GCA_018904745.1. Taxonomy (NCBI): domain Eukaryota; kingdom Metazoa; phylum Arthropoda; class Insecta; order Diptera; family Drosophilidae; genus Drosophila; species Drosophila orosa. The sequence continues at coordinate 13,776 of JAEIIH010032328.1, forward strand.
ACACTGCACACATACACTCAAGCCGACGAATAAGCGAAGTCACCCAAGTCAGAATTCTTCGATAAAAGAGGGCGGGGGCGCGGCGTCGGTGGTGGTGGTGGTGGATTCCATACACGAACACAATAGCGAAAGAACACAAAATCTTATAAAACCGAAATTAAAAAAGGCAACAACAACAATAGTAGCGCTCATAACTGCGCTCCAGAGCGGGACAGGCAGCGAGCGAGCGAGAGCGGGAATGGGAGAGCGCAACAAATGGCAGGCGCGCGCCCCAACTGGTGCAAGCGAGATAGCAACCTGCCCAAGGGCCCACAGGCGAGAGGGGTTCCTCCCATAAATTATGATAAATTATTAATCGGGGAGTGCGAGCGAGAGCGAACAAGACAACGAGCTAGCGAGCGAGCGAGAGAGAGAGCGAGAGCATGCCCCTAAAAAGAGTGAAGAATATTACAACAACAATGGCGCAAAGGTGAGCCGCAAAAGGCGGAAGGAAGTCGCTGCCGCTGTCGCCGTCGACGTCGACGCAGCTTATTGTACCCGCTATTCGAAGAGTTCAAGGGGTATACATTGTGCTTGTATGTGTATAACGGGAATTGGCTTTATCAAGTAGATATTCTATAAAGATCCTGGGAATTATGGGAGCTACAGATGTGAGAATTGGTATGCGAACTTTAAATGATATTTGCACTGGATTTATTACCTTTTCTTCCCCACAAATTTGAAAAAAAGTAGTGATATTTAGCTTGGTTTTAGTTTATTTCTAAGCACAACAAAGTAACCTAACAAGTATTCCCCCAAGTTTCTTCATAATATTCCTTGGGCAGTCGCAAAAAGTATGCAATTTTTATTTTCCAAAGTAAGCCTCTTTTCGTGAAGCTTTCCCCATAATATTCCACAGTGTGCCCGGTATTTTTATAGTCAGTGCACTATAGCCTCTTCCCCCATATCTTGTTGTTGTTGTTCTTTCTTTTTGCGGCGAGAGAGAAGCTCATAATTTGCCGAACAAGTTTCATAAACGTCTCAGTTCTCTCGTTTCTCACTTCTCAGGTAAAAACGGCGACTGCGACTGAGCATCCGCAAAGCGAACAAAACAAAAAAAAAAAAATACTACTACAACACACTCCCTCTTGAGAGCGAGAGGGCTGGCAACAGTAACAGTAACAGCGTGCGAGCGAGAGGCCGGGCGATTTAATAAAAATTATGATGAGAGGGAGCGAGAGGGCGCATATGAAAAATTATATGAAATGCGAGCGAGAGAGCGTGTGAGGCGCGAGTGTGTGAGTGAGTGAGCATAAGGTGGGTTGGCTGAATGACTGTCAGGATATGCCAGTTGCTGTAATAATAAAAATGCACAGACACACACACACACACACAGACGCACACTATGAAAACCGGTTGCTGCGCTCACGAGTGCCGAGCGCCGAGAGCCGAGCGGCGAACGGTGAAAGCCGAAGGCAGACGAGCGCCGAGGCGAAGTGTCGGGTCGAGCGGCTGTTTTTGTTTGTGTCAGTGTGATTTCGACGCGCGCTGCTGAACGTTCGCAGAGCCACGTTGCGTATGCGTAACGCGCACAGTTTCCCAAGCCAGCCGACGACGACGACGACTCCTGCGTTTTCCGCGAAAATTCTGACAAACGATGACAATCAACGGGCAGCCGTAGTTTAGCCCTCCGCTAAACACACACAGAGTATCAATTCAGTTAATCAAATCGTGGCGCACGGGCAAAGGCCAGGCGGTAATACGTAGCCGCCACCACTGCCGACGGCAAAACGTAAAAAGTGTCGAGAAATAAAACCGAAAACCAAAAATCGAAAATTCTGTTATTTTTCCGCTCGGTGAAAACACGCAAAATAATAATTTTTAAAAATATGACAAACACAGTGCAATGTTCAACCAGCATGATTAGAAAATATATTTGAAAAAAAAAGGCAACAACAAGCAACACTCACACACACGCGAAACGGAAGTGGAAATTTAAGAAGAAAAAGTTCTCTTGATGAAAAATCACCTGTCCAACGTTCTGTGTGCGATGCGTAGTGACTTCAAGGATAATCACCAGGAGACCATCAATAAAATGATACAATTTGGTACAGTGAAATATGGCATTGTCAAACAGCTGAAGGATCGCGCTCGCAGCGCCGACAAAGGTGAGCTTCCAAGGAAAATTAACTTGAATTCGAAAATAAGCAATAGGAAAATTAGGTGAATAAGATGTATTCATGAAATATAGTTTCAATTGAAGAAATTCAATTGAATTTAACAAGTTAAGAGGAATTTGTACGAGTTATAAATTAATGTATTAAAGTTTCTGGTCAAAAACTTGGTCAATTACAAGACTTTATTACCTAAAGCAGCGAAGGGCACACCGTGGCTCACGCTGCTCAAACCGTTATCTTTTTTCGGAGGCAGCTGGCCGAGCTGCTGCTCAAACCGTTAGATCTCGTGCCCACCGCTGTCTTAAAGGGAAATTTATTATATAAATTTAAAGACAGTTTGACTTGACCAACATTACAAAATGCAGATATACAAAAATCATACATATTTGTGCTCAAACAGAAATGTTTCAAATTGTTTTTGACATAATTGCTTCATAGAAAAAATAAAAGCTGTCTGCTTGAAATTATGTTATCACATGTTTCATTTGTCATTTGTAAACGCTTTCAACATAATGAGTGAAAAAAATAGAAAGTCTTTCCCCAAACAGCTGGGCATAAAACAAAAATTTAAAAGCATTTTCCAAAAGAAATACGTTTTTGAACCATTTAAAATTGGTTATCAAATTTGTCATTATTGTGGTTTCCCTTCGTCTTGCCATATTTCTTGGATTTCTTGGCTTTAACCGTTTTCCATTCAACTGATAAGACTCCAAAATGGAAACCAACATTAATAATTGTGACTTCTTTGGGACTTTGGATACATCAGAAGCCATAGGAAAAAACGTAGGCAGGTCATTTAAATAGGTTTTAAAATGCGCTTAAAAAAAATTGGGTGTACTGCACCCTCTCGGTTATATGGACAAATTTATACAAATAAATTATATTTCTATGGTTTAGCATTTCCAGTTTGTGATTTGTTTTAATTTGAACGTTAACAGCTGCCATTGGTTAGGGTCCCCCCTGTCCCCCTTCGGCTGATCTTGTTTTTTATGATAAATCAAAAATCGATTTCGTTTTAATGGAGCAACTTAAAATCGATATGATTTAAATATGGCTTCGTCGCATTTTAAACACAAGAAATAACTTTTGGGAAAGGCACAAAAATGAGTTTGAGTTTGATTGAGTTTGGTTTTTTAGTGTTTTTTAGTGTTTTGGTTTTTTTTGGAGGCCTCTCAGGCAGGCGTGTTTCTTTAATTGGTTTTGAAAGCTACGATTTTCGGACATTTGCATGGCAGCAGCAAACTTAATTATATTTATTGATGAGGCAACAGAAAATAACTCAATTTAATTTTGTATATTAAATGCAAAAGTGTTTCCTTGTGCGTATCCTTAATTACAAATGAGTTCTCATTAAATTTGGAAAACTGCTGCCCATAAGCTTTAAAAAGGTGATAAACATTTTCACTTGTATGTGTGAATATATATACTCATTTTTTTGCTTTTATCAATTTGTTTGGCGCGTTTTTTATTTATACACCGCATATATGATGGCATATAGGAGGTGAATATATACAGTATAGTTGTGTATTCGCATGCTGCTTCGGGCATTAATAAATGTTAACTCATTAGTGCGGGATAATAAATTAAATTAATATCGCAAAAAATGAAAATCGAAGCAGATTCGCAGCCAGTTGCCGCTTATTTCCATATGATTTATATAGAGTATATACACACACCTTTTTATATGTACATATATAGCCTGTAAATATGGAAATGCCCATCAATTTGTGTCGCTACATTTTGTAATCTAAGTCCCTCGCGCTCGCATAACTTAATGACATTAATTATTTAATTATTTTTATTTATGCGATTTAGCTTTTTTCCATTTACTGCCTTAATTCGCCCAACATCGTCACCGCCACAAAGTACCCATGAAAAATGTATGCCTAAATCGGAGGAGCTTCCATAGCGCCTGACCTATGGCAGGACGGGACTCGGGACGGGATATATTATTCAATTATGCCACTCACTCGATTTGCTTCTGCCGTTTTTTAACTCGCACTGTTTGTGTATATTTTATGTAGTTTTTTCTTCTTTTTTTTTTTATTCGAATTTCTTATTTCGTTTTTGGATTTATTTTTGCTTTTTCCCCTTTTTGCATTTTCCAATTGGCTGAACATTTGTTTCACCTCAGGCCAGCGAGCTCACGGTTGGCTCGCAACGATTTGCATATTGAATATGACGATGGAATAATTGAAAGTCAGTCCCAGAACTAAAGTCGAGGCGTATGCAAAATTCAATGCATAGAGGAATGAACTGAAAGATGTCGAGGTGGAGGTACGACTCCAAGGAAGTCGCCAGTTCTGTAAATAAATGGGATTACCTAAGAGGGGAATTTTTTTTTTAAAGAAATATATAGTGA